>CAUYLG010055061.1:0-100875 GCA_963573385.1 Cacajao melanocephalus
CCCCAAAAAAATTATCCCTGGCCCAAAACAAAATAAACAAAAAAATTTTTGTGTTTGTGGTTTTTTTTTTTTTTTTTTTTTTTTTTTTTTTTTTTTTTTTTTTTGCAAGCAACACATGATTAAGATGTGCATCTCCATTAAGAACTTTTAGATATGTAAAGAAATTAGATGATTAAGTTTGTAATAGTTTCCTATTGCTGCCATAACAAATTATCACATGCTTGCTTAGTGACTTAACAGCACAAGAGCATTATCTAATAGTTCTGGAGGTCAGAAATCCAAAATGGGTCTTGTTTGGCTAAAACCAAGGTTTCAGCAGAGCTGTATTCCTTTCTGGAGGTTCTAGAGGACAGTCTCTTACCTTGCCTTTTCTGGCTTCTAGAGGCTGCCTGTATGCCTTTCCTTATGGTCCCCTTCTATCATCAAAGCCAGCAATGGGTGGTGAAGTCTTTTTATGAAGCCATCTCTCTGATTCTGCCTCTTCTGCTTCCCTTTTCTTCATTTAAAGATCCCTTTGATGACATTGGGCCCACCCAGAAAATCCAGGAAAATCTCTTTAAGGTCATCTAGTTAGCAATGTGAATTCCACCTGCAACCTTAATACCCTTTTCCTATGTAGTGTAACATATTTATAGGTTCTGGGGATTAGGACATGGACATCTTTGGGGAACCATTATTCTGCCTTCCACAGAGTTGATCTATTTTAACTATTTCATTTGGCAGATGAGTCAGAGGACACACAAATCAGTAGAAAGACTTGCCTAGTTAGTGGTATTAATATTCTCAAAAATACCCTTTCCTTTACATCACCCCTGAATCTAATAGCCAAATTCTGTCAATTTGGTAGCTATGAATCTAAAAGCAATTAACACTGCTCTTCTCCCAGGTTCAGGCCGACCTTGTCATATCTCACCCTGAGCCCACATCTGATGTTCCACAGGTGCATGCAGATCTGCAAAAGTTATGCTACCCTTTCCAGCAGCCAGTCAAAGGCAACTAAGACGTAGTCACCAATGTAAGTCAAGCCACTCCCAGAGTCTCAGTGGAATTTGAAATGAGTCCCATTTGCCCTATACTTTAAGGGTACATCCTGTAGGCTTTCTGTGTTCTCTGAGGGTACAACATCTGAAAGGAAGTTCTGCTCATTATTCCCAAACCATTGTCTGGCTCCTGTTGCATGGTTTGCTCTGACAGAGGCCATCAATATCCCAGAGAAAGAATCTCACTCTTATTCCTGCATCCCAATCAATTTTTCAGAATAATACAAGGTGGAAATCTGGAATTGGCTCAATTTATACCTTCATAACATTGAAGAAGCATCCTTGTCTTGATTTCTCTCTTCAGTTTTTCCCATCTTTCCACTGACTCTTCTCAGCTTAGCCTTCCTTTAACTTGCTATTTCTCCTCCAGGCCAGAATAGGGCTCTGCCCAAATGGAACCTCTTTCAATACTTGTTGAATGAATTAATGAATGTGTGAATGAATGAATAAGCTACTGAAATAACCTTGTATTGGGCTCCTATGTCTCCAGTCTCTCTCTTTTCAAACACATCCTTCATATTTATGCCAGAATGATCCTCTGAAACCAAGGATCAAAATGAGTCCTTTCACAGCACCCACTTGCCTGCCAAATAAAGCCCATTTTTTTCTTAACCTAGCATGTGAGACCATCCAAAATTAAACCCTTGCCAAACTGCCTAGCTTTGTCTCCTACTGTAGTACCTCTCCTCAAAGGTACTCACCCCCTTATATCTCCATTCTGTAGCTACATCTCATACTTTTCAATCCCTGAGTGCAATCTGTTGTTTATGCCTTGCTATGTCACTCTTTGTTTCACACAACTTAGAATATATATCTCTATTCCTTCCATTCTCCATGACCAAAGCCTCAAGAATTCTTCAAGTTCTAGCATTTGAACTATTTCCTTCATGAATTCCTCCCACACCACTCTACAGGTCCCTGTCCATTCTGCAGGTCTTATTCACTTGTATCTTCCACAGGGCTTTGTCCTAAGTATGGACTAATATATGTTTGCTAAATAATTGCCAATTTAATAAGAAAGTGGCCTTTCCATGCTGTTATGATTGAGTGGTCTAAAGAGATTTATTTGGCAATATATTGCCCCAAAAATAGTATTTGATATATTTTAAAGAGGCCTTTTTTTTTTCCAAAAAAAGAAAGCTTTCCAGTCAACTACTAGTTAATCAGAAAAGATAATTAACCAAAAGATCTATTTCTTGCTCTCAATTATACAAACCAATGGAGGGAAGCAATGAGGCAGATGATCTAAAAGAGCAGATAATCAAAGATTCTGCCCATTGGCTTGCACTCTCCCCCCAACTCCCCCTTTCACTGCCTACTGCACTTCACCCCCCTGGCCTCTAGCAGATTCATTATCCTGATTCTGCTTGGCTTGGACTATGCAAAAATCAGTTTGAATTATCTGCACACAAATTCATTCACCATTAACCTAAGTTGTAATGGCCACCTCCTGTCTACCAGCCACTTAGATAGGCCCTAGATGGAAGAAGAGATGGAGGCATATCATACATGGTTACTGCCAGGAAATAATTTATAATCTTTGAACAAAAGGAGTTTGCAATCTGGTTCAACAAAGAATGTTTTCAGTACCAACATACTTAAGAGATTTGAAACGTCCTCATCAGTTGCAATGTGATACAAAACCACAGAGACATGAAATTGCATGGTAGTCTAAGAGAAAGTTATAATTACAAAGTCAAGATAGATTTGTAGCCTGGATAGTGTACCTAGGAAAGTTAGAGGTGGAATATATGGGGTGGGGGAGAGTTCAGGGATAGAATAAACAAGACTAAAAGCCTGGTTAAAGCCAGATTTGTGAAGAGTCTAGTAAGCCAAGCTAAGGCATTTGGACTTGATCCTTGAGGCAATAGTGAACTGGCAAAGGAAATGACATTGCTTGATAGCTGCAGAGTCATGGAAAGAATCTAGCAGCCTGGGTTAATCATCTGAAACACAAAACAATCCACAGAGAAAAAAAACCAAAATCTGAGCATTTAAAGGTATGATTTCCTATTCAAGATAATATTTTTTTTCAGAATTCCTACTGGCTAAGAATTCAGACTTGAGATCTCTATGAAACAACAAACAGATGCCTAGCTCAGTGAAACTAAATTTAATAGAAAAAGAAATTAGACAGAATATATATATATAGAATATATATGTATATATATTCATTATATATTCATATACATATATACACACGTGTGTGTGTGTGTGTGTGTATGAAGCAACCACCAGAGCTGACCTATAAAAGGCCCACTGAGGAAGTTTTTCTCCCTGGTGCTCACCAAAAGTAAAGTAAAATTCTATACTTAGGAAATTGAAAAAAATACATGTTCAAAATCTCCTGCTTAAAACCCGCAAGTGGCTCCCTGCTGCAATCAGGATTAAGTCTAAACTCATTAATTAAGGCCAAAAAGCTTTCCACGATTTAGCCCCAACCCTACTTTGCCAGCCTTCACTCCTAATAATCCTTGACACAAACCACATACTGCCCCTGAATGATCTCCTGAACATCTTGCTAGAGAAATACCAATCCTAGTCTGACCATAGAATTGCTCTGTAATCTGGATAGTCTTGATTTTTCTCTCAAGGAGGCTGCGTGGTTTCCTATGATGATCAATTATTACAGTAGTCTTTAAAACTGCAAACTTTTAGGATCGCATTGCCTAGTGTGATAGTGATTAGCCTTCAGGACTAAGCCAACATTTAGATTCATCCTTATATAAACAATCTGGTTTGCCCACTTATAATGAATGGGTAATGTCGCAATGCCAGAGGCAAAAACTTGCATTACTCTTTAAACATGAAAGAACAGACTTACAAATGGGCAGAGACCTTGGTGCACCTGCTACAGCATGCATACATGATCAGAACTGATTTTAATGATTTTGTGTATGTGTGCTTATTACTTGTAAGACAACCATGTGGAAAGTTGTCTGGGCTGGAAATGAGTTTGCAGTTATTTTAATGATTTGGAATGCATCCATTAATTGGAAACAGTCCATGTAATGATTATAGGTTATATCTATGGTCTTTCAAAGTATCCTATAATAACAAGTCAACTATTCATCATCTTAGATAAACTTTAAGACACGTATGACACTTTTTAATTAAGCACCTACTGTGTGGCAAGTACTTTTATATAGGTCAATTCCTTAGCACATAGTTATCTCACAGTTATGTATTAGCAACTAAAACTTTATTTATGTGCTTGTTTTTATTAAATTCATTTTCCTTCCACTTAAGCAGTAGTAACATTTTTATGAAATCATAGAATTAAGTTGGAATAGCTCTCAAATCCATTTACTTCTCCCTATCTCCATTACTACCACACGAGTAGTCATCATGTGTCACCATCATCTTTCACATAGTATATTGCAACATTTTTGGGGGGCTCTCTTGTCTTCTGTTTTGTCCCCTCCAATCTATTATACAAATAATAGCAAGAGATACCATTTTCAAATGTAAACCAGATCACTTCATCTCCTATTTATAATTCTTTAGTGTCCTCCCACTGCACTTAAAATAAAAACTAAACTCCTAAACGCTTTACCATGTCTATGAGGTCCCGCATGATCTTCTTCAAGCTCTAGGATCATTTTTCTCTTATCCAAAAAACGTTTGTATCTTCATTTATTTATTCCTTCATTACTGATTTTTTTTAGTAATGTTATGTGTTAGGAATTGTATGGGCACTGGGAATATAGTATTGAACAAGGAAAACCATGCTTCTGCTCTTGAATAAGGAATTTTCACCGAAGCATGATTTTTTTCTTAAATAGAAAATAGGAGAAGAAATTGGAAATATGGTGACAAAAGTAGGGACAAATAAAAGAAAGAGGCATAAATAAATTCACCATACCAATACCAACAAGGTTGTTAAGAATTTTAAAAATATATATAACATTTTTTCCATTATAATTTCCCCACTATTGGAGATAAAAACTTTTAAAAGAAATGGGCCTGTGGACTTGTCTTTGAAGTCAATAAGTAAGACTGTCTCATTCCCTAGCCAGTCTTTTAGAGGCAGAAGAATCCCACAAGATAACTGTCGTGGTGTTAGCTACTATGAGGCAAAGAAAATAGATAAATTGCCAGTGGACAGAAGCATAGAAAAAGAGGGAAAATATAGGGACATAATATTTGAAAAGTTGCTTTGGAAGAAAGTGATCTGACACAGGGACAGAAGAAAGAAACAGCTGGTTGAGGCTAGCAGAAGGTCAGCTTAAGGATCATTTAGAAGTAGGAAGATAATTAGTCTGGCAGATAAAAGGGACAGAGCATTAGCTATCCAGCAACTGCTTTTCTGGTAGCTATTAGCAGAGAGTAACTAAATGAAGTAAAGTAAGAACAGGGCTCTAATTTCTAAGAAGGACGAAGGAAGAATAAGTCTAGCACCCAGTTCCAAAGGATTCAAGGCAGGATGTCTAACACAGAAACCCAGCTATAAGGACTAGTATCCCAAAACAGATCTTTGTTACAAGAACAACAACAAACCACCTCAGTTGTTTGACTGATAGGCAGGTCAAATCATAATCAAATATAATGCCTAGGATGCTAAACTACTGGCCTGAGGCACTTCAAATTCCTACTATCTCAAATAAGGCTGGCGTCAAAATCAAGGGCCAGTCTGAACTTGCAGATAATTAAAAATGCCCTTAGTTGTGAAGGCTGGAGAACTCTGGGGACAGGAAGTCCACCCGGTTATTACTGAATGTGATGCAAGACATATCTTTGTGGCCATGGCTTTCTTGGATAATTTAAATAGCCCAACATGAGTGTGAGATTTATTAGTGGTTGAAGGCACCTAATTACATTGGTGAGAGGCCACCAGGAATCAGACCTTAATTACTCCCAACCACCTGCTCTCCCAGAAGTCTGGCCAAAATTGAAGAATCTCCGTGGATTCTCTTGATTGTCTTACTACTTCTGGGAACCCAATAGCCAATTTCTGACATCAACAGAAGATGGACTGCCTCCAGAGGTGAGTGTTAGTCTCCAAAGGTTTGGAAGTGTGAGCTCAGGCTTCCTGCCTCTGCAAGTAGACTCCAAAACATCACTTTCTTAGCACTGCTTCTAAGTATGCATCTGTTATAAACTGAACAATTTCTCCACACACTAACACACACAGAATATTGGAATGTGTACAACCAACAAATAAGTTAGAAATTTAACAGAGTTTTGTGTTCTTTCAGCTTGGAAGTGGCATGTGGAAGTTTGCTAAGCTGACTTAATTTCCCTTACTCTATATAGTCAATAATTTCCCTTATTCATAGACAAAGGAGTGATTATGATTATTTAACATTATGGATGTTTGATACAGGTAACAAAGTTTAGCCAAGTGATAGGAACTTTAGATGCTGAATAAATTGTAGTCAACCTGCCACTTTGTAAACTTCAAGCAGCTATTGTGTTAAACTGGCACCTAATCAAAAGGGCCTTGTTCTGCCAAGAAGTGCCAGGTTGCCCAGGTCCTAAAAATGCAAAAACTCTTTCTGGCTGCTCAGTGCTTTTCTACATTGTAGGTGCTAAAAGGCCTAAGAGGTACCTAAATACCTCAATAAAGAAGGCAGATTTCTCCCATCATATTGGAGTTATGTTATCTACATTTGGTTTGGTCAGAAATTTCACAAGTATTTGGCATGCAATGTCTCCAATAAGCCAAATATGGCTTCCTCAGATGCTTCCTTCAAAAGTCAGCTCAAGCCTTACTTCCTCTATGAACCATTCCCTGACCATACTCAGATACATTTGAGGCCAACCTTCCTGTACTGTCATAAGACCTCCATAACACACCTCAACTGTAACAATGATCACACATTAGTGCATTTATTATTTCCTAATTTCTGTGTTGCCTGATCAGATCACATTATTGAAGACAAGGAACAATTTTTATTCATCTATACACCGCCAGAATTTCACACAGTACCTGTCTCATACGAGCGATTCATAAATGTTGGTTGAATGTTGAATGAAATAAAATCTTGCAAAAACATATGCTTAGCCTAATTTGTTTGACTCAGGCATCTCCCACACATTTTATGTCCACAAACAGCACTGAAATGATGCTGCTGTAAATTAGTCAAGTTCCCAATTGATGTCCTGCTCTGTGCCTCACAATTATAAGGATAAAAGATATGGAATCATCCCTCCCAGGGCTTACCGTCTGATCTGGGAGAGAATACCAGTAATCCTGAAACAGGTTGTTAGCATTTGCTCATAAATTGGGTTCAAAAATGAATGCAAGGGTAGAGGATCACAGTAACATTGAGGAGGTAGGGTTAGAGCTGACGCTTGAAAAATCAGTTTGGCAAGAATTAACAAAAGATAACAAACTGAGGGCAGAGCATAACCAAAGAAAGATAAAGTGATGGTAATAAATGTAGCATGCAATTTTGGACAATGAGGAATTAATTTTTAGAGGCAACAGAAGGGTATTTAATTTCTGAGTGAAACATGGAAATGAATAAAGGACACTGAATAAAAATGGTAAAATGGCATTAATAAACAATATAGTTTTGTGGGAGAAAAAAATTGAGTGGTAGTCCTAAAGGAACATATTCTGTATCTCTACATACTATGATAGATAACTTCAAGAGAATTATTTTCTTTCTTTTTACAGAGCCCCACATGAAAGGTGTCCACCGATGCACTTTAATCAGGTAGGTTTTTATGCAAGGCCTAACACTGAAGTCTGTCCTTGGGTAGAGTGATTGAAAGGTTCTTGTGTTCTAGTGGAGCAGGAGGAAGAGCCTTACCATCAATGCCCATAGGAAAACTCACTGCTATGAGATGGCTAGACTGAAATTTCCATGGTAGTAGGGACAATGTCTGTCTTATTCACTCTTCTATTAACAGTATCTAGCAGAGTGACTGACAGAAACTAGGCACTCATTAAATGCACTGGGTCATGATTGAAAGAAATAGTACTGTAGAACTTAACATAGTCATCTAAATAAATATTGGCCACATCACTATTATAAAATCTAGTGCTTTGATTTACCATACGTATAGCCAGACATGGATGCTAGGTAGAGGAGATAAAGGCAGAATAAGATACAGTCTTTGACCTAAAGGAGAATGGTGATATAGTGTAATGGGTTGGATAGGGCACATGAACACACTCATCTGTGGACTAATGAAGAAATCTCCCTTTCCACAGTTGCCTGATACAATATCTATAGCACTTGTATCTGAAAGTCTAAGAGCATGTTCATTTCTTACTATATGTCTAGTGGGGGAGAAACGTGATATATATTATTTTCACCTTACAAACAAGAAACAAACAATTATTTAAAATAATTAGAATACTAGCAATCATGTAGATCTTCTATTATCTTATATGCAGGGAGGAGACTAGTAAAGTAAGGCTATCAAAGAAGCTCACAAAGAGGCTGGGTACGGGAGATGGAAGTAAATTGGTTTATGAGTACAGGTGAAGAAATAATGTCAGAATGGTGGTCCCTTCAAAAGCACGTTCAAATGACTGTAACAGTTCTTTCTCAAGCAACAAATGTGGAGAAACACTGCCCCAGACTAAAGGTTCAGAGGGCCACTGCAGAAGGACTACTGTGATAATCCGATTAAGCCCAGATTGAAAAAGAGGGGTAAGGAAGCCTTTGAGGCAGTGAATAAGCCCTTGTTTCAATGAGAGCAGTCAGAATCATTGATTTCACAAATATTTATTAAGCATTATTTATTAAGTATTATATATGCCAGGCTCTGTCTAGGTCTAAGAACATATGAACACAGTGCATTCCCAGGAGAACTTGTGAACTTGAGAGATAAACAAGTAAATGAACAATGCCCATTATGGAAACCAATTGTCAGTGTCATTGGAATACTAGGTACTGGTGTCTACCATAAACACTTGCACATGTTCACAACATGGCATTTTTACAAGAATAATCCCTATAGATGTGCTCATAAAAAATCAGAAGACAACCTAAATGTCTTTCAATATTTAAATGTTTACATAAACCTATAGTATAGTCATAGTATGTAATAGAGGGAAGCAGTTAAAAATAATACATTTTTATGTTTTGGCATGGATAGCTCTTCAAAACAAAGAGCTGAACAATACATATTGTGGGAGTGGATAATCATAGAGAACTTTAGCCTTATTAATAAGAACTTAAATGTTTAAATAATGTTCCAATAAGAAGAGCATAAACTATGGTATTGAGTAGTTAAACTTTTTTTTTTTGAGACAGAGTTTTGCTCTTCTTGCCCAGGCTGGAGTGCAATGGCACGATCTCAGCTCACCAAAACATCCACCTCCCACATTCAAGTGATCCTCCTGCCTCAGCCTCCAGAGTAGCTGGAATTACAGGCATGTGCCACCATGTCTGGCTAATTTTGTATTTTTAGTAGAGACGAGGTTTCTCCATGTTGGCCAGGCTGGTCTCGAACTCCTGACCTCAGGTGATCCGCCTGCTTCAGATTCCCAAAGTGCTGGGATTACAGGCATGAGCCACCGAACCCGGCCAGTAATTTATATATATATATATATATATATATATATATATATATATGGTTAAAATATATATATATTTATATATATTTATATATATATATATATATTTATATATTTATATATATGGTTAAAATTGCTTTAATCACTGTACCTCATTTCTCCTTCCTAATATTGTTTGTATCCCATTTTTTGTAAGTGGTAAGAATGGGGGATGTAGAAGAATGAGCATTCTCAGGAAGGAGAGCAACATGTGCTAAATTATAGAAGCCTTGGAAAACACAGAATAGTCCTAGATCATAGGGCATGTAAGGTGATGGATGCAGAAGTGAGTGGTGGGATAAGTACACATTGAATTGAAACTGGAATGATATGGCCACTGCACAGGTATCTATATGTCAAGCTAAGGAGCTTGGATTTTATTCTGAAAGTACTAGGAAACCATGGAATGAACTTTAGGAAGTTTTAAAGAGATCTTTCTAGATGTGGTATAGGGAAAAGATTGAGAGGACAGGAGAGTACCACAAAGGTCTTTACAGGAATCTTAGGAGACAAATGTTGAAGTCAAGAACAAAGACAATGACAATAGAAATGGAACAGAAAGAAGCCTGAGAGAAAGTAGCATATATAGTTGCTGATTAGAGGTGGTTGGTGCTAGCCAGGGAGAGAATGCTACCAAAAATGTTGTAAAATTTTATGGTATGAACAATTTGACAGATAATTATACCATTGACTAAAATGAGAAATCAGGAGAAGTAACTGATTTGAAGTAATAAGGGAGAGGATTGATGAGTTCCCTTTGAACATGCTAAATTTGAGGTACCTATGGGACAGCTATATAAAAATATGACTATAAGCAGTCATCATGTAGGTGTGGATTCAGGAGGAAGCAGTTTAAGTCATGGAAATGGATGAGATAATTTAAGTTTGTACAAATAGAACTGGGTTGAAGACTGAATTCAGGAGAACATCAGTGTTTAAAGGAAAAAGTAGAAAAAGCCCAGAAAGGTGAAGGAAAATGGTCATAAAAGTAAGGAAAGAAAATAAAAGAGAGTATCAAGAAAGAAGAGCCTATCAACACTGTCATATGTGACAAGAGGTATAGTAAGATAAGGGCTGAAAAATACCATTAGATTTCTCAGCAATGATGTCTTGGTGATGTTAGGGAGAGCAGTTTGGTGGAAGGGTGGTAGACAGAATAATGCGGTAGACAGAATAATGTCTCTCAAATATGTCCAGATATTAATTCCTGGAACTGTGAATATGTTAGGTTACATAGCAAAGGGGACATTATAAGTGTGATTAAATTAACTTGAGATAGGGAGATTATACCAGATGAACCAGATAAGCCTAATCTAATCACATGAATTCTAAAGTGAAAAACCTTTCCTGACTGTAGTCAGAGAGAGTGATGACTACAGAATAGAGAACCAGAGAGATTGCAACAAACGTTGTTGGCTTCTAAGATGGAGGAAGTGAGGGATATGAACCAAGGAATATAGAAAGCCTCTGGAACCTAGAAAAGAAGAAGAAAACTGATTTCTCCCCTAGAACTTCTAGAAGGGAATGCAGTCCTGCCCCAACCTCAATTTTAGACCAGTGAGACCATGTCAGACTTGTAACCTATAGAACTGTAAGACAATAAATGGGTGTTGTTTTAAGCCATTAAACTTTTGCTAATTTGTTACAGAAGCCACAGGAAACTGATATGGGGTGGGAATAGTAGTTAGAGCAATAGCCTGATTACAGTGGAAAGAATGGTGGCTGGAAGGTGAGAAAATGGAGATGAATGAAGGCAACTCTCCAACATTTAATTTCTAAATGAAAAGAGAGCACCAAAACAAAGATCACAGAGGTTTGAGGGAAGAATCTTGTTACACTTTTGAAGAGAACAAATGCAGGAGCATATTTAAATGCTGATGAGAAAGCGAAGAGGTAGGAGACAAAGACAAGAGAGGATAACAATGGAGAGGAAGTTCCTGGGAAGGCAGCCTATGCACAATAGAGGAAACAGAAACACAAGAACAGGAGCAATGCCAAATATCACTGAATTTCAGAGGCAAAAAGGAAATAGGTGAGGGAGAGGGGTTTTGTGGAGCCAGCGTTCTGATGGCAGGAACTCAATAGTATCGTCACATATAATCCCTGATTATGTGCTCTGGGGCAATTAAGACTTTCTAAAATGCCTGGGGAAAGAAGAGGGCATTGAGGTCCAGAGAAATGAAGGGACTTATTCACCATTACACAGAGATCTCCTAAAGTTTTCATTTCCTCAACTGTGACAAATTCACTGTGATAATGCATGTGAAACATAGTGTCTGGCATATGGCAAATGCTCAATACTTTGTGGCAGTTATTATTATAGGATAAGGTATGATACCTCTGATAGCCTATATAGCTAAAGTTTAGAAGCACAAGATATCTAGTAAGATATCCCTAGGTTTGAGTCCGGGTCTATTATCAGTTTTGCTACTTACTAGCTGTGAGGCTTTGAGCACAGTGATTAATACCTACTAGATAGATATTCTGGCCTCAGATTCTGTATTCTTTGTACTATGCCACACTACTTACCTTTAAATAATTATGCAAATGTCAACTGTGGGGCTGATAATTGAACCATGTGTTCTGCCACGCTTTACTATTTAGGGGTGACAAATTTCATAGGACCTACAGTACATTACAATCTGCAAAAGAATTGAACTATTTGCCTGCTGTTCATTTCTGTGAACTTGATGGAAAGGGCATAACAGTCCACAGCTTAGTTTCAGTTATCAAAGGACTCAAACGAAAACCCAACAGAAAAAAATCCAAAACCTTTTTTTACCTTGATGAGTATGTAAATATTCATGATAACATTTGATGATAGTACTTTATTTGAATAAGAAAACACTAAATATTTTAATCAAGTCAACTCATCATGTGCAACAGAAGTAATATCACCATTTAGAGGTTCCTGAGTGGATGATGGGATGTTGTCTGATATACCAGTGATTGGCTATTTACTTGTATAGTTAAAATTCATCTCTTCCTTCCATCATTTTGAAGGGACATTGATTTCAATAAAAACCTCTAAATGAGGAGAACAAGAAATTTAAACCCACACAGTGAAAATGAGTGAAGGTTGGCACATAAAGTTCAAGGGGTAGTCAAAAGAGGAAATGGCAAAGAGATTTTAGCTGCAATGATTGCCAGCAGGCTCTGTGCAGGTTATGGAGAGTTTGCCTGATTTTAAGAGCTCATCCAAATACTCCTTTAAGGGTAAGAGCAGGGTAGGGCAAAGTGTCATTACTCAAACAGGCCCAATAATAGGAACAAAGCCATACAAGGTCATCTCTCCACTGCTGCTCAACCACCTCTACTCCCACCCACTGCCCAACAGACATACTTTGCCACAGGGAATAGCAGAGGGAAATTGAGCTTCTCATGAAATATTATCAGAGGGGCCAGAAAGAGCCTCACCATCTGTGAAGAATTCTTCAACCCTGGCTTGATATCTTCTCCTTCCTGTTCTGTTGGGGTGTCAGGAAACTGCCTGAGAATATGTAATCCCTTTAGCCTCCATTTCACTCTCCACTTCAGTTTTATCTGGATATATGGCCTAGTCAGCAGCTTTTTCCCTCTTATTTTTTAATAAAATGGATAGAGTTTTGTGTTCTACTCAATAGAAAATCAAAGAAAGGAAAGAAACAGGCATTCTTTTCTTGTCAGACTTTTAAGACTATTTTCCCTGTAACATCTTCCTAAAGTCATTTGTGTATTGCAGTCATACTTTATATCTCAGGCTAAAAAAATCATACAGTCAGTGACTCTTTCAGGATTACATTGTAAAGTAATGTGCTCCAATAATCAATTATTTTAATGACCCTACTTACAGAGAGATCCCATATTTTACTAAAATTAATATCAGCATACGCCTGAAAACCTTCATAATGGCTTTGAAGAGATCTACAACAGCCTCTGAAACCTGTACAAACACTAAAGCATACTTTTTGTAAGCTTCAGTTGAGATTATCCAAGTCTAAATAATTTATATGTGTGTCTCACAGTCATACTTCCTGAGATCACTGACTTGAATTAATAGAGTATCATTTTCCCCCAAGGGCCCATAGGAATCCAAAGCAAAACACATTTATCCTCCTGCTACCCTTATGTCAAGGAAGGCACAAGAATGATTATCCCCATTTTACAGTCTGAGAAAATGAGGAACTCGGACGTGAATAATATGCTGTACAGAATGGTGGAGGCAGAGATGTAAGACTTACTGAAAGTGGCTAGAAGAAACAGTTCAGAAAACGAATGACCCTGACAGATCTGTGACTCTGAAACGAATTTGGAGACACTATTAATCAAAATCTGACATGAATCCTGTATGTACTACCCAGACTATTATCATAAAATGCCATGATATCAAAACAAGACATCTGTATAGGGCCAGGTGCCACATTAAAGATATGCAGTGACTCTTTAGATGAAATAGAGATTGCTGCTCTAGAAATCCACCATTACTAGACTTGGCTAGCACAACCAGAAACTGAAAGTGGTGATTCCAATTGCTGCTACCAACTGGCTTCTTTAGAGTGAACCTTATTCTGTTGTCTTTTCAGTATCATGACCCAGTGATATAATTATTATGTAAGTAATTATTCCATTATTGAACCATTATTTGTTAACTCTTCATCTTCAGCTGACTGCAGGCATGATTAAAAGTAGCACTGGAGCAATGTTGCCTTCCAGATTTTATTACTTGTCTATTCTAGACAGAATCATTGCTGCTTTCATTTCAGATAAGCCCTTTTGTCTAGTTGCTATTTTTCATGTAGCCTGATGGATTGCTGCCATATCCTTTAGGCCTACGGGGTACTATACCTTATGAACTGAGCAAAGATGATGGTGAGAGAGGCAGGAAGAGACATTTGGTGCAAAGTCTATATGGCATGCGTGAATTAAAATGGCTCAAACAAGTGACAGGACAGAGGGGAAGAAACCACTTCTGCAGACAAAGTGTAATGATTCATGCATAAATGGAGTCAGTTTGAGCCATGTTTGGTTTTTGTCGTTCATGTGAGTTTCTTAATGGATAATCTTTAAAAAGCATACATGATGAATTTCTACATTAAAATGTAATGATATAACAGAATATGATTAAAATTTTATACATATTTTTTCTCCTTCCCAATTTTACGATGTCTCAAACACTGGTCAAGCAAAGCGTTTAATGAGAAAACCCAAGCAGAGAACAGAAAGCTATGCTCCCTTGTAGTGTGATGGTGAGGGCGCCCCCAAGTGGAGATTCTGATCAGCAGGCTGAGAATGAGTGCCCTGAAATGTTTAGAGTGTGTTCTAAGGGGTATCAAAAAGAAACTTCAACAATCCTATCCAAAGTATTTCCACTTTTTGCCTCTGCCTAAATATCTATCTCACAATTCAAGACTCATTACCTGTACTGCCCCTCTTGTAAAAGCTATCATGATTATAATTGTTCATTATTCATCTCCCCTAGTAGACTATAAATACCGTAAAAATGGAGACCATGCTTGTGTGTCACATGATACTGATCAGTGAACTACATTGGATTAAGTCACCATTAAAAATAAAATACTCCTCTCAGTATTTGTTATTTACATATTTAAAGGGATAATCCACCTCAAATTTGTTATTTCCACCACAATGTGAACACATTTCTACTGAAAGCAAGTTATGATTGAGGGGCAGAGGTTGTGTGGGAGCAAGATGTAACATATTGGTACTAGGCAAGTGAGGCAGAAAACTGATGCCACACATCAAAGTGGTCTATGTGCCCCCAAACAGTGTCTCTAATTCAGCCTCTAGATGAGGAGAGCATAAGAAACTTTAAGGCTCATTACAATGGTCGTCCATGGAAAGGATGGTTAATGCTATGGAAGAGAACCGTGATAGAACATCATGTAAGTCTGGAAAGATGACACCACTGGCACTGAAGATCACTGTTATAGAAAAAGCCATGGAAGCCATTGCACCCAAAACAATAAATTCCTTCTGGAGAAAAACTTTATTTGGATGTTGTACATGACTTCACAGGATTTATGACAGAGCCAATCAAGGAAATCATAAAAGAGATTGTGGATATGGCCAAAAAAAAAATAAAAAAATAAAAAGATGGTGGAAGCAGGAGAGTAAAGATTTCAGTATATGGATCTTGGAGAAATTCAAGATCTCATAGACGTCACACCAGAGGAATTAACAGAAGATGACTTGATAGAGATGAGCACTTCCAAATGATGAGGCATAAGATGTAGAAGAAACAAGGTCATAAAACAAACTGCCATTAGACAGTCTGGCAGAAGGTTCCCATTTATTCAAGACTGCTTTTAACTTGACATGGACCCTTTTATAATACAGGTGCTAAAATTAAAGCAAACAATAGAACTGTTAGTGTATAGATACATTTTTAGAAAAACAACAAAAATGTCAGACAGAAATTATGTTGTAGTTCTGGAAAGGTATACCAAGTGTGTTTGCCTCTCCTGACTCCCCTTCCATCTCCTCCACTTTTGCCTGTGCCACCCCTGAGAAAGCAAGACTGACTCCTCCTCTCCCTCCTCCTCTCAGCCTATTCAATTTGAAGATAATGAGGATGAAGACCTTAATGATGACCCACTTCCACTTAATGAACAAACACATTTTTTATTCCTTAAAAAAAAACTGATGCCACAAAGAAGAACCTGGAGAAATTTGCCATTTTGCTAAGTTAAGTCTGACGCCAACAGACTACTTCAGGTGCCTCAAATATTGCCTCCATGACAGTCTACATTACCTCACAGAATGACCCCATCTTCCCCTAAAGTGAGCATTCTTCCCACTCCATTAGCAGATACTGCATTTGCCATCTTATTTGCTACATTGTATGTAAGTATTATAACAATAGCCAGCTAAAAATTCACATCTGCATGAAGGTAATTAGTCATCTTATATTTCCTTCTATCTAGATTGAGGATTTGTTCCATGCTTTTTCCCTTAACGCGCTCCCCATGGGTCAACTTTCTCTCAATGAGTTGATTTATATTTATCAAAAATTCATTTAAACTCACAGCATCACAGAAAAGAAACTAGAGTGTAATGATGCCACTTCTTATTAATCTGTAACTAGGGGCTGTTTTAGTCAAAGCCTAGGTACACTCTCTGTGTGAATATGAATTCATTTGCCGGTGTGTGTGTGTGTGCTCACCAGTGCTGAAAATACACCAGCGATTCTCAAATGCGTGTGTTTGGAGAAATGATACATAACAAAATTCCCTGGGGGGCTTTTTCAAACTATACATGCTCCCTTGGAGATTCTATAACTTCCCGCATACTGACCCCTACTCCTTCATGTTTAAAATCACCACAAGGTAATGAGTGGTATTACTGATGGGTACCAATTTCACAATGTGAAGGCAGTAAACAAGTTGAGAACCACTATATTAAGCTCAAGATTAATAACTGAGTGCTTCCCACTCCTGTCCCACCAGTTTTACAAATTCACTCCATTAGAAATCACAGTGGAAATTGCATTGTCAGACCCATTAAAAACTGCCTCAGGAAAAACAATTAATCAAAATTCACATCTTCTATAAATTATGTACAGTTTAGAGTTTTCTGAATCTTTCCCATACTGTCTTCACTTTCTTTCCTTGCCCAAACACAGGCTCTCATTATTTCTTGCTGTTGCCTACTAACTGGCGTCACTGACTAGTCTAACACCCCTCCGAAATGGCTTATTTTGCCAAACTTCAAGCTAATTAGCTACTTTGTTTAAAATAATTCAATGGGCCAGGCATGGTGGCTTATGCCTGTAATCCCAGCACTTTGGGAAGCCGATATGGGAGGATCACATGTGATCAGGAGTTCAAGACCCACCTGGGCAACATGGCGAGACCCATCTTTACAAAAAATCGAAGTTAAAATAGCCAGGCATGGTGGTGCATGACTGTAGTCCCAACTACTCAGAAGTCTAAAATGGGAGAATCACCTGAGTCCAAGAGATCGAGGCTGCAGTGAGCCATGTTCACACCACTGAACTCTAGCCTGGGCAACAGAGTGAAACCCTGTCTCAAAAAATAAAATAAAATCTTCCAATAGTTTCAAGCTTCAAGACGTTTGGCAAGGCATGCAAAGCCCTCCCTAACCTTCCCTTTGCCATTTCAGCCACATGTCCTGTTATTCGCCCTAATAGTTTAAACTGTCACATTCAGCTGTTAATACTCACAAGTCTCTTTAAACACACCACTGTGTTCCAGACTTCTGTGCTTTTGTAATGCCATTCACACTTCTTGAAATATTATTTTTCTTTCTTTCACTTGGCAAACTCTTGTTTATCCTTTAAAAACATGCTCACATGTACCATCCTCTGTGATACCCTACCTGACAACCCCAGACACAGTTTCTCTTTCTCCTTTACACTGCCTTTGCATCTTGTGCATACTTCTCTTGCTGCACTTGGCACGTTGCAATGCAATATTTGGATTACATGTCTCTCTGCCTTCCCTACTAGACTGAATTCCCTGAGGCCAGAGTCCATGTGTATCTTTATATCTCCATCTCCAAGCATGGGGACTGTCATATAGTAGCTCACAGTAAATGTTAGTTAAATTGAACTAAGCAGGAAAAAAATGCACTTATATTTCAAATCAAGAAACAGCCCCCATTTCATTTAATGCAATCACAAACCTTTAAGTTCAGAATAATCAGTAACTCTACTGTCACCAAGACTAGTCACCACAGTCTATCAGTAATTCCTCAATGTCTCTTAAAATATTTCCAAACCCATCACAACTCTCCCAAATGAGACTTTTGTCCCCGCATACATGACTAATAACGCAGTAGCCTCCTAACTAATCTTCCTGATCCCATTCTTCCTTTCCTTCTAATAGCCACTCCTCCGTAATGTCAAACTTATCTTCTTGAAACCCTAGCAATCCCTTTCTCCAGTAGTAGCTTCTCACTGACAGCATGACGATGTCAAACCCCTAAGCCAGATGCTTAAGTTCTAGCCTACAATCTCAACTCATATTTCCTGATATGAACCCTCCCATTCAAGTCTTGCCCAAAAGGCAAGAATATTTATTCGCGAGTTCAAAGATTGATAGTGTATAACTTTAAAACATCTATATGGCAACAAAATCAGATCATCAATAGACAAAAACAAATTGGAAAATGTATTTTCAACATATATAACAGAAAATTAAAGTTCTGCAATGTACAAAGAGATCACAAAAACCATCAGCTCAACAGACAACTGCTCAAAAGAAAGTAATTTTGCTGAAAAAGAAATAGAAATGGCCCATAAATATGTAAGATGCTACTTCATTCATAAATAAATACAAATTAAAACAATGAGATGGCATACTTCACATATGAGACTGGCAAACAGTAAAACTTAAAATATATATATTGGGGAAAATATGGCTAAAAAGTAACTTGCATAAACTATTGCTGAAAATATAAATGATTATAGCCTGTGCAAAGGTAAATATGACAATACCTAACAAAATCAAAATCACGCCTACTTTTAGACCTGGAAATTGCACTTCAAAGAATTCTCTTCTACAGAAATAACCCACAGTAATGTACAAAACTAAAAATATAAACATGTTTTAGCAGCACTGTTTATAACCTCACCATAAATATCTACCAATGAAGGGGTTAGTTCAATAAATTATCATATAGCCATACAAAAAAAAATTCTATGAAGTTGTTTAAAAGATTTATTTATACCTATATATGTAAATATCTATATTTACATGGTTCAGCTGACAATTCATTAAAAAAAAGAAAAATATATCTAGACATGAAAATGGCTCTACAATGTTTCTAAATGAAGTTGCACAGCATTATATATGTGTCAATTTTAATGAAAATTCTATATGCATCTAATATATATGTATATATAAAATGTATGTGTGTAATGTATGTGTGCATGTAAGTGCTATTCATTTACAACATGTGCTATTACTTTATAACTAAAAAAGTTAACTTTGTTTCCTCTTCAAGGTTCAGCAAAAGCTAGCCCCTCCACAATGTTTTCCTAATCATTTCAACTGCAAGTAAACTCATCATCCCCTTGAATTTTAATGGGACATATACAGGTTTAGTAACCCTTGTTAGAACTGCTTGGGATCTGAAGTATTTCAGATTGCAAAGTTTTTTGAATTTTGGAATGTTTGCATATACATAATGAGATATCTTGGGGATTGGACCCAAGTCTAAACACAAAAATTATTTATGTTTCACATATACCTTATACACATAGCCTGAAGATAATTCTGCAGAATGTTTTTAATAATTCTGTATATGAAACAAAGTTTTAACTGCAACTCATCACATGAGGTTGGGTATGGAATTTTCCACTTGTAGGGTCATATCAGCACTCAAAAATTTTAGATTTTGAAGCATTTTTGGATTTCAGATTTTCACACTGGCGATGCTCAACCTATGTCTACACCATTCACTTAACACTTAAAATATTCTTTAATGTGGGCCAGACGTGGTGGCTCACACCTGTAATCCCAGCACTTTGGGAGGCTGAGGCAGGAGGATTGCTTGAACTCAGGAGTTCAAAACCAGTGTGGGCAACATAGTGAGACCCTGTCTCTAGTAAGAAAAAAGAATTCTCTAATGTGGTAGTTTTATGCATATATCTAAGCTCTTTAAGTAGATTATAAACCTAAAGGCACAGAACTATATGTTAGGCCTTTTTATATGTCCAAGAGCATCTTAGGATATCACCTTCTATAGATACTGTGCTGAACAGATTAAGTCATATTTTACTGTGATACTTTTTCTATAAAGCAAACCCCTTCATATCATGTATTCCCTCTCCTCTGCCATTCCCAATCCCATGAGGTAACCAAAGTTGAACAGCCTATTGTGAATTTGACACCTTCTCCTTATTGTTAAAAATGTGCAAGCATACAGATACACATCTAAGTGATTTTTGTTAAGAAAGAAACCTGCTTTCTTCACTAATATGTCAACATGACTTGTTCTTAAATATCTAGATATAACATGAGGTCAAAAAATATGCTTCAGACTATAAAACACTCATTTCCATATATTATATTTAAAAGTAATATTATTATTAGTCCTATTCTATAACCCTAGCATGGCAATGAAGATTCATTCAGATAAAACAGGCAGTAAAACCATCAACCACCAGCGATCTTGCTAAATTATAAGTTTAATCATTGCTCTCTAGTTAAAATCTTTCAAAGGCTTCAAGCTTCACAATCTGGGGTACTCTAAAACATATCCTAATTTTCCTAGCTACTTTTTAAACATGAGAAGGAAACAAGGCAATGCTGTGTGTTAGAAAACACAAAAATAGACAAATGGGATCTAATTAAACTCCAGAGCTTCTGTAAAGCAAAAGGAACAATCATTAGAGTGAACTGGCAACGAACAGAATGGGAAAAAATTTTTGCAATCTACCCATCTGACAAAGAACTTATATCCAGAATCTACAAAGAACTAAAACAGATTTACAAGAAAAAAACCCATTCAAAAGTGGGCGAAGGATATGAACAGACACTTTTCAAAAGAAGACATATATGAGGCCAACAAACATATCAGAAAATGCTCATCATCACTGGTCATTAGAGAAATGCAAATCAAAACCACATTGAGATACCATCTCACACCAGTTAGAATGGCGATCATTAAAAAATCGGGAGACAACAGGTGCTGGAGTGGATGTGGAGAAATAGGAACACTTTTACACTATTGGTCGGAGTGTAAACTACTACAACCATTGTGGAAGACAGTGTGGTGCTTCCTCAAGGATCTAGAAATAGAAATTCCATTTGACCCAGAAATTCCATTACTGGGTATATACCCAAAGGATTATAAATCCTTCTATTATAAAGACACTTGCACATGTATATTCAATGCAGCACTGTTTACAACATAGCAAAGACCTGGAACCAACCCAAATGCCCGTCAAATGTAGACTGGATACGGAAAATGTGGCACATATAGACCATGGAATACTCTGCATCCATAAAAGAGGTTGAGTTCATGTCCTTTGCAGGGACATGGGTGAATCTGGAAACCGTTATTCTCAGCAAACTGACACAATAACAGAGAACCAAACACCACATGTTCTCACTTATAAATGGGTGTTGAACAACGAGAACACATGGACACAGGGAGGGGAACATCACACACTGGGTCTGTTGGGGGTGGGGGGCGAGGGGAGTCACAGTGGGGGGTGGGGAGATTGGGGAGGGATAACATTGGGAGAAATACCTAATGTAGGTGGTCTGGGGACAGAGGCAGCAAACCACCATGGCATGTGTATACCTATATAACAATCCTGCAAGATCTGCACGTGTACCCCAGAATTTACAGTATTATATATATAATTTGAAAAAAAAATACAATAAAATAAACAGGTGTTCCGTATTTACTCATAACTCAGAAATCTTTCAAGTAGGCAGCTGTTACCTGCTTACCACTAATTGCAAACTAAAAGGTATTCTCCACAAGAGAGCCATGGGGGCAGGGTAAAGTTAATGTTTCTCACCACATTTAGTGTTCCACATTTCTGAATCACAATCTCTAATTAGATAAATTGTCCATAAAAGCATATTACCTTTACAATTCAATAATAATAGCAGCAATAATAGCTCAAATTTATTGAGTGCTTTCTATATGTTAAGTTATACACAAGGTGTTTTACCCACATTATCACATATACTTTTCACAATCATTCTATGATGTTACTACTATTATTATATCCATTTTATAGCTGACAAAACTGACAAAAAGACACTAAGTAACTTGTCCAAGGCCACATAGGTATTAAGTAGCAGAGTCAAGACTTGTATTTAAGTCTGTTAACCTTAAAGCCCACGTTCTTAACCACTGTTATACATTTCGTTTCTTTCTTCAATTTCTCAGGTCTCCATTTTAGTCATCCAGATAGATTTCACAACAGAGACTGACTTCCTCTGTAGACTACAAGATAATTGTTTAATCCTGTAAAATATTGTAAAGACGTGATATGACACAAGAATTCTACTAATACGTAAAAATCCAAAAATAATGAGTATATACATCATGAAAAGAGTTCTACATTAATGTTCATAGCACGTATATTTACAATAGTGAAAAATCACACATAACAAGTGTCCAACAAGACACAAATGGATAAAAAAAAATTGTGTTCTATAACACACAATTGTATATATTATATATTACATGTTATAATTATATTGTATAGTATGATATATATCATATTGTATACTATATTACATATATGTAATATATAATTATGTATTATGTATTACACAAATATTATAATTATAATTTTCACATGGTGCTAGGCCTGCAGGTGCACAGAATACACGCACTGAGGCTTGGGAGCCTCTGCCTTGATTTTAGATTATGTATGGAAACTCCTGAATGTCTAGGCAGAAGCCTGCTGCAGGGGTGGAGCCATCATGAAAAACCTCTACTTGGGCAGAGTGGGAGAAAAATGTGGGGTTGGAGCCCCCACACAGAGTCCCCACTGAGGCACTGCCTAGCCTAGTGGAGCTGTGAGAAGAGAGCCAATGTCCTTTGGACCCCAGAATGGTAGCTTCACTGACAGCTTACATTACGTGCCTGGAAAAGCTGCAGGCAATCAGTGCCAGCCTGTGAAAGCAGTCAGGGGAGCTGTAACTTGCAAAGTAACAGGGGAAGAGCTGCCCAAAGCTTTTGGAGCCCACCACTTCCACCTGCATGCCCTGGTTGTGGAAGATGGAGTCAAAGGAGATTATTTTAGAGATTTAAGGTTTAATGACTTCCCTGCTGGGTTTAAGACTTGCATGGGGCCTGTAGTCCCTTTCTTTTGGCCTGTTTCTCCCTTTTTGAGCTACCATATGATCCAGAGATCTCGCTGCTGGTTATGCACTCAAAAGTAAGGAAATCAGTACATTGAAGAGTTATCTGCACTTCCATGTTTACTGCAACACTATTCACAATAGCCAGGATTTGGAAGCAACCTAAGTGTCCATCAACAGATGAATGGAAAAAGAAAATGTGGTACAGATACACAATGAAGTACTATTCAGCCATGAAAAGGAATGAGATTCTGTCATTTGAAGCAACATGAATAGAACTGGAGTTCATTGTGTTAAGTGAAATAAGCCAGGCACAGAAAGACAAACATCATATGCTCTCACTTATCTGCAGGAGCTAAAATTTAAAACAACTGAACTCATGAAGGTGGAGTAGAAGAATGGTTACCAGAGGCTGGGAAGAGTAGTGGAGTGGAGTAAGGGTGAAGAGGGAATGGTTGTTGCATGCAAAATAATAGTTAGAAAAAATAAGATAGTGTTTGCTAGAACAACAGGGTGGCTATAATGTAAAATAATGTAATTGAATATTTTTAAATAAATTAATATAATTGGATTATTTGTATCACAAAGAATAAATCCTTGAGGTGATTGATACCTCATTTACCCTGATGTGATTATTACTCATTTCATGGCTATATCAAATATCTCATATACTCCATAAAGATATACACATAGTATGTATGCAGAGAATTAAAAATAAAGACAAAATTAAAAGCAATGTCTGAAAGAATAGCCCAGGATGACCAAATTGTGATTGAGATGAGGAGTGAGGGTGGTCTTAGGTTTGTTATTATGGTGGGGATTGGTAGGATATCATAAAGGGCATCCAAAAGGCAGTTGAAGGACACAGATGTGGGGCTGAGAACCAAAGAGGACAAAGGCCTCAAAAGCCAAAGGTTGACCACTTAACTATTTTGCCTTGGGCTATGCCTGCAAGTGAGCACAATGTTTCTTCTTAATCTGAGTTTTATTTCAGAGAAATAAGTTGGAGTGAGTGGGCTTATTATTTTGCCATAAGCCTGAAATTTTGTTCTTTTTAAAAATGAGTATCTACTCTCAAGAAGTCAAGCTACAGAGAGGGAAGTCACATTAAGCAAAGACAAAGGAAGACGTTGCTCTAGCAACCAAAAGTACTTAAAAGATTCCATCAAACTCATTGTATGCTATTTCATTTTTTATTTGATCACTTTTCTTTTAATATGGAAAGCCTTGCAATAGACTGATAAATAATTGCCCGGATAGGCCTAATACTTCCTAATATCCCATCGTGAAATTTCTTTCAGCACCACCAAGGGCATAATTCTGAATTGTAAATGCAAAATAGCATAATAGCTTCCTTCTCCCCTTCTTTCCATTAAAAAGGTCTACAGTGTAAAGCAACAAAGGAGCTCTCATACAGTACAAAAGAGGTTTCTCTCACATACCAGAGTTGCACACTCTACTAAGCCTGTAAAAAGCATTTCTCAAATCATTCCTTTTGAAAAGTAGCAAGACTATCTTAAGAACCAAGGATGTTACTAGCTAATCCCCTCAGCTGTTACAGATGGGGTACACCCAAGTAGGATGGAAAATATCAATAATTTTTAAGAGAAAGTGACTTTTTATTTAATTAAAATGATTTTACTACTGTTAAAATGCTTAGAGTAGAAAAATGCAGAAAAGCAGCATAGTACAGTAAGAAGTACACTGGACTGGAAAATAGCAGGATAGTCCTGGTTCTGCCACTAACTAGCTATATGATCTTAGGCACGTTCCTGTCCTTTTCTTGGTCTCAGTTATTGTGGGAGTAAAATAAGGAGCTAGAACCATAGTTTCTAGGTTATCTCTCAAATCTATCACTAAAGTTTTAATATGAAGTAACACAATGGTAAAAGGACTCTACCTTTTAATGCCATGCTATCCTTTTGATTTTTATGTTTTTATTTTTTTAATTATACTTTAAGTTGTGGGGTACATGTGCAGAACATGCAGGTTTGTTACATAAGTGTAGACTTTTATTATTTTTTTAAAAGATTCACCTACAGTGTCAAATCTGCTTCTGTTGTCTTATCTTAATTCATTTCCAGCCAGGCATAGTGACTCAGGTCTATAATCCCAGCACTTTGGGAAGCCGAGGCAAGAGGATTACTTGAGACCAAGAGTTTGAGACTAGCTTAGGCAATATAGTGAAATCACATCTCTTCAGAAATAAAATACACTTACTTTCTAACCAGTATTCTTAATATACAGTACTTGCGAGCAATAATTGACTTTCAAAGAAATGTTATTTGTAACACTGGCTATCCAATAATCACTCCTCTATAATGTCCTAGCTATGGGTGAATTATTCTAGAAATATTAGCTGATGAGTAATTCAATAAAGACAGACTGTGAGCTGTTAGAAGCTACAGGAACACCTGTACTCATCAGAGACCACTGAGAATTTAACTATAGAAGCTTCTTGTGCACGTATACAAAGAAGGAATTAGTCCACAGGAAGGAAAGCATTCTAAATTAAGTATGTCTTTGGGAATTAACAGAGCAAGAGAAAGCCTATAATTCTTTCCTAGAATAGGAAATGAATAATTGAGTTAACTGTATAACCTAATGCTTGAGATTTAATTTAATTTTTATGTAAAAAAACTAAATTCTATATCAAAAAGATGTTTAAATGACTCCAAAGTGTAAAAGAATTCACATCTATATGATTGTGTTTAAAGGTCTATATTCAGACTATGTAAGCATTTTGTGTAAGTAAAATAAACAAGTTAAATATCTTAGATTTGGTGACATACTTTTTGCCAAACTGCATTAAGAAAAATGTAGGATCCAGCCGGGCGCAGTGGCTAATGCCTATAATCCCAGAACTTTGGGAGGCCGACGTGGGCGGATCACGAGGTCAAGAGATCGAGACTATCCTGGCCAACATGGTGAAACCCCGTCTCTACTAAAAATACAAAAATTAGCTGGGCATGGTGGCATGCGCCTGTAGTCCCAGCTACGTGGGAAGCTGAGGCAAGAGAATTGCTTGACCCGGGAGACAGAAGTTGCAGTGAGCCGAGATCGTGCCACTGCACTCCAGCCTGGCGACAGAGAGAGACTCCATCTCAAAAAAAAAAAAAGAAAAATATAGGATCCCAAATAACTACAGTTAATAACTGAATTGATGGTGGTAAAATTCCCTGTGACTTTCCACATGTATCCCTCAGTTTGCTTCATGGTTTCTATCAATGTTACACTCTATATTTGAAGACAAATATTTACTGTTACTTCTAGATAATTCAGATTCAGCTCCTTTATAAATTATATTAGATTATTTTTATGAAATAAGCACAAAGATATAATCCTGGCACAATAAAGGAAATTTGAAAAACTTAATTAGTGAAACAAATATATTAGAAGGCAGAAAAAGCATAAGCAACAAAGCCAAGGATAATTAAAAATAAATTTATATTGCTTCTTCCACAGAAAGTATTCTACCTCAGTATTCCTCTATACAAATTGAATTACCAAATGGTAGACTAATTATCTAGTTCAAATTATGACTTTCAACCTAAGGATATAACAGAAGTTTATCATAGTCCCTTTTAGTTTGTTTCTGTCTCTTATAAACATGTGGTCTATTCTAAATGTAGAAAATAGGGATCCAACAATCTTGGGGAAAAGTTTAAATTCCATAGTGTTAAAAATCACAGTAGCTTTAACTCTTAATTATAATCAGAACATTAAGTGAAATCAGTCTTGAAGTTTTAGTTTAGCTGATTAATAGCCCAAAACAAGTTCACCTATATTTTCTCATCAGGAGTAAATACAATTATTGAAACATATATTGAGCACCTATTATGTGCTAAACTCTCCTTCCATATCAGAAGAAGAAACTAAGAGGAGAATGTATAAGACTTATTCCTCAGTGTGCTCAAAGTCAAAAATGCAATGTGATTTGATGAAGGATAAGGGTTTTCAATAGAAGGAATGAATAACTGCCTGAGGCAAACGAGCGTGTGCAACAGAAAAGTCTTCAAAAGGTGATATTTAAACTTCCTTAAAGGATAAGTACAAAACAAGAAAAAGCAATGAGTGAGTATGTCAGGAAAATAAATGAGCTGTTCCTGAGACATAGGAACATAGGCAAGTATGGCACAAACAAAGAACAACAGATTTACTAATTTGGTATAGTTTGAAGTGGGGCTCCTGTGTGCAGCAGTGAAAGATAAGGTTAGAGAGATGGGCAGAAATCATTTCCACAAGGCCCTTATATTCCATAATGAGATGTCAAGACTGTCCTGAAAGCTATGGAAAGTCATGACATAATTTTAAACACAGATGGACATGATGAGAATTATATTTTAGAAAAATCAGTCTAGCAACAGTAGGAGAGATGGATTTGAGGGCATTAAGTGTGATGTTGGAGAACTACTGCAATAATCCATACAGAAAGAATGTGAAGAACTGAAGGCCATCACTATATATCACCATGAATTTTCACTTTTCTCAACAGCCTAAGGTTAGGAATAGAAAAAGGTTAAGTTACTAAGGTCAGTAGAAGAACAAAGGAGTGATAAAATTAAGGAATATGGCAAAACATGGTTGAAGTAATAAACTGTGGGCTTCAGGCTGGTTATGAAATAAAATTAAACAACATGAGGTGTGAGAGATATGGTAGGCAGGGTTTTGGTTCCCATTATCTCTGCTGCTGGTGTTACTCCCATGGTTGTTTAACCAGGCAAAATGGAGGTGATCTGCATGGGACTAATCTAATCACACGAGCCTTTCCAAAGCAGACTTTTGTCAGGCTAGTGGCAGAAGTGGGTAGGAGGGTGCGTGGGTTCAGTGAAATCCAAAGCACCAAGGGGATTTGTTTTTGGCTTTGAAGATAAAGGAGGTCACTTGCTATGATATACAGGCAGTCTTTAGGAGTTCAGAGCAGTCCTGGCTGAGAACCTGCAAGAAAACTGAACCTTAGTCTGACAGTTGCAAGTAATTGAATTCTACCAACAACCTCAAATGGGTTTGAAAACAGATTCTTTCTTTGCATGTCCATAGAAGAGCACAGCCTAACCAATGCCTTGATTGCAGCCTTGTGAGGCCCAGAGCAAAGAACCCAGCTGGGTCTTCTGACCTACAGAACTGTGAACTAACACATGATGTTGGTTTAAACTGCCAAATTTGTGGCAGTTTGCTACATAGGAACAGAAAACTAATACAACAAATCAGTAGAGAAGGATAGATATCAAAGGAGCGGTTGTATTGAGACTGATATAAAGAATGATAAGGAAAGGATGTTTAAGTCCAGAAGTAAGTTATTAGTTTAATTCTTGGGAGGTAAAGAGGTTCTGGGTTACTGAAATGATGTGGGAAAAACACTGTTAAAATAGTGGACCACCATATATAGTTGTGCATGCTGTGCACTACACAACTTCACAGGGCACCACTATCATATATTTATAAATTTATTACAGTTTTCTAGCAGTGTCTTAAGGAGTGTATCTCCAAATTCACACACGTATACATACACAGACACAAAGCACCATATGAGCTAGCTAATATGATAAAGAAGTCAAAAAGCATGTAGAAAGTTGTACAGTCAGTTGGCATGAGTCCCAATTGCAGAGGAATGAGTAAATGAGGATAGCAGAGTAATGTTCTGAAACTGGCTCCACAGAACCAAGAGGATAATAAGCAATTGACTTCACAAGAATACTATGGGAAAATAACAGTAAGTCAGTTATTACTTCTGCTCCCACAAGATCATATTTCCTTTAAATCAAATCATTCCCATATACAACAAAGTTAAAACCAGACCAAGGCAAATGCGTAGATACTAATATTTGTCATTTGTTAAATAATTCCAAAGAAAATATATGTAAACTTTCGAATTCATATAACAGCCTACATGATATTACATGGTAGCTTTTTATCACTTTTATTTTACATGTGAGAAAACTGAGGCTCAGCTTTTGTTTTTCTTTTTGAGACAGAGTCTCACTATGTCACCCAGGCTGGACTGCAGTGGCACAATCTCAGCTCACTACAACCACAGCCTCCGAGGTTCAAGCAATTCTCCTGCCTCAGCCTCCCGAGTAGCTGGGATTACAGGCTTGCGCCACCACGCCTGGCTAATTTTTGTATTTTTAGTAGACACGGATTTTCAGCATGTTGGTCAGGCTGGTCTTGAACTCCTGACCTCAAGTGGTACATCCTCTTCAGCCTCCCAAAGTGCTGGGATTACAGCCATGAGCCACTGTGCCTGGCAAGGCTCAGCATTAAATGACTTGCTTACAGTCATACAATTTGCAAATGGTGATGCTATTATTTAAATATAGATATTTTTGTGTGTTTCTACTCTGCTAAGATTCTTCACAAGCAGAGATGATATATAATACATGCTTCCTAACCCACTCCATGTTATCATTATCCAGTGCCTTTACAATGGATGCCTAGAGCCACACTAGTGGTGCCCTCGTGTACGCAGTTAGTCTGCCATGTTCCTATCCTCCTCTGGCATCTGTGCTTGACCCTTAGAGCTCTTGTCTCTAGGTGGGCAATCTTTAGTACATTATCACCTCTCCCAAAGAAACAGATAACTAAGTTCAAGTGCATGCCTCCTCAGGGACTACAATAAACTGCAGAGATGTCTAGTAAGCAGCTGGAGACATCCTCTCATTTGCACAACACAGATGGTTGCGTCTACTCCTAATACTGGTTTTGAATACCCTGGCTCTGAAACAACTGCAGACAGCAACCTGGAGCCTGTTCAAAAAGACATCACGCTTTGCAAACCCCGGCCTTGTGGTATAAGATAGGGTACACTGGTGCCAAAGCTGTCTCCTATTATGGGGGCAGATACCTCTGCAAACACTCATATTCTCTCCTATACACCAGACATGTGTATGTACATTCATGCACACACACATATTAGGGAACAGCACTGACCTTTCTTAAGTGCCAAGTCCTAAGCAGCCAGCTGCTTATAGCAAACAGGTTGAATTTGGGAACTGACCAAGATGCCTAGGTTCTAGACTAATCATACATTCTTTTATAATATTAATTACAGCATATATGAAAATAAATATTAATGATAAGCTTGGTATTCCATCTCATCTAATTCTTTTCTCTTCTTTATAAGACCTGGAATTTCCCCCATTTGTAGTTGCCTCCAATACTTCCAAACAGAAAGAGTTAAACTGAATTCAGTAAAATAGAGTAAGCTTGTATTCTTACTACTAACATCTAGGTTGAAAAAAATCTACAATAAATATGACTGAATATTTTACTTTTCAACCCAGTTTTCTAACACTTATAGAAAATAAAGAGTCACAAAATTTAGCTACCACTAAAACCATATTTTGGATCTTTGTTCTGTTCCTCCAAGTGATTAATTTCCTATAGGCATTTCTTAAAAGCCTGAACATTATAATTGTAAACAAAGTACTTTGATATTATATGTATTTGTGCATTGGTGATAATTATGTATTCACGGGGAATGCCAAAAAAGGAAACATATTTTCAGATTATCCAGATAATTCCAAACCACAAAACTGCTAGCTATGAATTTCTAGATATGCTGAATAAACCAATATTTGTAGTCCCAAACTTTAGCTAACTGACACAACCCATCACGTCGTTTTAGTTGAAAGAGGGATTTTTCCATTTTCTTGTGGAAAAAAAAAACATTCTTTCAAAGATGAGTTTTCTGACCAAATGATTGCATGTATGGATCAAAGAGATGGTTTGGTTTTATTTTTTTAAAAATCACTGTTTGATATGGGAATATGTATCCTAGCCTGTTCCAGTTCTCTTTTTCCAAAAGAATCTCTCAGCCAGAAGGATAGGCCTCATATTTACCTAATACACTCTTAAAGACAATAAAAGCTGGACTTCCCTGGATGTTGCTTATTAGCCTATGGTAGATCCAAACTATCTAATAATGAGTTCTATGTGAAAGAACTTCTGGGAATTAAAAAAAAATGAGGAAAATAAAAGTTACATAAACAAAATGAGATATATATTCTGAGTCATACATATGTGTGTTCATACTCACACACACATACATATACTTTCTCACATGCAAACACCACAAACTCTCACACTTACATTTGCACACACTCACACTCACTCAGATTGGTCATACACACAAACACGTAAATATGACTCTTCTACCTGCACACAAACCTGCTCACACTCACATAAGTACCATATAATCTTGCACTCACACTCATTTACACTTACAGACATCACTCAAACACCCATTTGCACACAACTCAGAGTGTATTTCATATTTTCTACCAAATTCAGCATGATTTTTGTAACTTCGTTTTCCTCTCTGATTTGATTCTCTCACTGTACTCCTAGATCTTCATTGGTTCCTTGCACTTAAGATATACATCACTGCTGGTGACCCTCTTCATCCCTGTCTGAGGCCAAATATATAAACCAAATTTATAAAACTGCCAGAGTTTTAGGTCTATAGGGAAAAGTATGAAAGCTGCTCTCTTTCTTTATCCCTTTTCCAGGTAAAAATTCATGACAAGACTGAGGGACAGTGAATTGTAATCACATATCACTTTTGAATTAAATCAATGTTTTCAAATACATCTTGACCACCAAGCAGGTGCTGATTTCAGTTCACGGAATGAATGAAAAACTGACCACCTTGAACATTTTGTGCTTGATGATTTTGTAAAGTGCTTTTTAAAAAAATTTTAATCGTCCTTTTTCTTTATAATCTATTTTCTATCTTCACTACTAGAATGAATGTTCTAAGAAAATAGGAACTTATCTGTCTGATTTTGTTAATTGGGTCTTTAAATTCAATACTAATCATCTAAGAATAGCTAATTTGGTGATAGACAGTATGAATGGCTATACATGCATTATTTTATTTTATGCTCACATGAGTTATTTGACATAGTTACTTATTCAAATAAGTTCAATAAGTTATTCAAATAAGATTATTCAAATAATTCAAATAAGTTATTCAAATAAGTTTAGTAATGTAGGGGGAAGAAGGTTTTGGCTTGCCTCATAACTCCTCTGCACAGCCTTTCTTGTTCATCAACCCTTCAAAAGAATTGCGATTTTGATTGGTCAGTATGCATGACAATATGTGAGCAACATTTCTGGTATGTGAGATGACTGTATAAAAAAGGCCCATGTGTGCTATAATACTCCATGGCAATGGTAAACTAGTCAAGATCTCCTTAAAACCTTTTCCTGTTGATCTCTTCTGCCTTCTTCACATCCAACATCATCCCAGATTCTCTTATTATGGCTTGCCAGAGGCTATAAGATTCCCAGAGTTAGACTTGAGGTTTCCAGAAAGGCAGAGGCTCTCTTTAGGCTACATCGTAAACTTCAACCCAGCCTTCTTTGTGACTATTTCCATATTATCAGGCACTAGCCCAGCAAAATATAAACTTGCTTGTTTCTCACAGAAAAGGGATGACTATGTCAAAGAAACTTTCAGGTACTCCTGTCTTCCTAGCATGAATATTAACATATCCTAGCCCTAATACCTCCATATTCACTGAGCTGCGGTCACACTGGCCTTCTGTCTGGTTTTAACACACACTGAGCATTTTCCTGCTTCATGTCCATTGCATACCTCATTTTCTCTGTCCATCATGCTCTTTAGTACATCCCCACCTTTCCATTATGAGGTCCATCTCATCCATCAACCTAAATGTCTGTGTATATAAAGTTATTTCCTTCACCACCTCTGCCCACTATTCTTTTTTTCTTCATTTATTTTGATTTGATTTTTTTATACTTTAAGATCTGTGATACACATGCAGAACATGCCGATTTGTTACATACGTACACATGTGCCATGGTGGTTTGCTGCACCCACCAACCTGTCATCTACATTAGATATTTCTCCAAATGCTATCCCTCCCCTTCCCCCTCCAGCACCCGACAGGCCCCAGTGTGTGATGCCCCCCTCCCTGGGCCCATATGTTCTCATTGTTCAACTCTCACTTATGAGTGAGAACATGCAGTGTTCCTGTGTTAGTTTGCTGAGAATTACGGTTTCCAGCTTCATCCATGTCCCTGCAAAGGACATGAACTCATTCTTTTTATGGCTGTATAATATTCCATGGTGTATATGTGCCACATTTTCTTTATCCAGTCTATCACTGATGAACATTTGGGTTGGTTCCAAGTCTTTGTTGTTGTGAATAGTGCTACAATAAACATACATGTGCATGTGTCTTTATACTCGAATGATTTATAATCCTTTGGCTATATACATAGTAATTAGATTGCTAGGTCAAATGGTATTTCTATTTCTAGATCCTTGAGGAATCGCCACACTGTCTCCCACAATGGTTGAACTAATTTACACTCCCACCAACAGTGTAAAAGCACTCATATTTCTCCACATCCTCTCCAGCATCTGTTGTTTTCTTACTTTTTAATCATCGCCACTATAAATGGGGTGAGATGGCATCTCATTGTGGTTTTGATTCCCATTTCTCTAACAACTAGTGATGATGAGCTTTTTTCATGTTTGTTGGCCAAATAAATGTCCTCTTTTGAGAAGTATCTGTTCCTATCCTTTGCCCGCTTTTTGATGGGCTTGTCTTTTTCTTGTAAATTGTTTAATCCCTTGTAGATTCTGGATATTGGCCCTTTGTCAGATGGATAGATTGCAAAAATTTTCTCCCATTCTATAGGTTGTCTATTCACTCTGACAATAGTTTCTTTTGCTGTGCCGAAGCTCTTTAGTTGAATTAGATACTGTTTGTCAATTTTGGCTTTTGTTGCCATTGCTTTTGATATTTTAGTTGTAAAGTCTTTGCCCATGCCTATGTCCTGAATGGTATTGCCTAGGTTTTCTTCTAGGGTTTTTATGGTTTTAGATCTTACATTTAAGTCATTAATTCATCTTGAGTTAATTTTTGTGTAAGATATAAGGAAGGGGTCCAGTTTCAGTTCTCTGCATATGGCTAGCCAGTTTTCTCAACACCATTTATTAAATAGGGAATCCTTTACCCATTGATTTTTTTTGTCAGATTTGTCAAAGATCAGATGGTTGTAGATGTGTGGTGTTATTTCTGAGGCCTCTGTTCTGTTCCATTGGTGTGTGTATATATAGATGTATATCTGTTTTGGTATCAGTACCATGCTGTTTTGGTTACTGTAGCCTTGTAGTATACTTTGAAGTCAGGTAGCATCATGCCTCCAGCTTTTTTTTTTTTTTCTTAGGATTGTCTTAGCTATATGGGCTCTTTTTTGGTTCAATATGAAATTTAAAGTAGTTTTTTTCTAATTCTGCAAAGAAAGTCAATGGTATCTTGATGGGAATAGCATTGAATCTATGAGTTACTTTGGGTAGTATGGTCATTTTCATGATATTGATTCTTCCTGTCTATGAGCATGGAATGTTTTTCCATTTGTTTGTGTCCTCTCTTATTTTCATGAGCAGTGGTTTGTAGTTCTCCTTGGAGAGGTTATTCACATCCTGTGTAAGTTGTATTCCTAGGTATTTTATTCTCTTTGTAGCCATTGTGAACGGCAATTTACTCATGATTTGGCTCTCTGTTTGTCTATTATTGGTGTATAGGAATGCTTGTGATTGTTGCACATTGATTTTGTATCCTGAGACTTTGCTGAAGTTGCTTATCAGCTTCAGATGTTTGAGGGCTGAGACAGTGGTGTTTTCAAAATATATAATCATATCATCTATAAACAGAGACAATTTGACTTCCTCTCTTCCTATTTGAATACACTTTATTTCTTTCTCTTGCCTGATTGCCCTGGCCAGAACTTCTAATACTATGTTGAAGAGAAGTGATGAGAGAGGGCATCCATGTCTTGTGCCTGTTTTCAAAGGGAACACTTCCAGCTTTTGCCCATTCAGCATGATATTTGCTGTGGTTTGGCATAAATAGCTCTTGTTATTTTGAGATAAATTTCATCAACACCCAGTTTATTGAATGTTTGTAGCATGAAGGGTGTTGAATTTTATTGAAGGCCTTTTCTGCATCTATTGAAATAAACGTGCTTTTTGTCATTGGTTCTGTTTATATGATGGATTACATTTATTGATTTGTGTGTGTTGAACTAGTCTTGCATCCCAGGGATGAAGCCAACTTGATTGTTGTGGATAAGCTTTTTGATGTTCTGCTGGATTTGGTTTGCCAATATTTTATTGAAGATTCAGGGATATTTGCCTGAAATTTCCTTTTTTTTGTTGTGTCTCTGTTAGGTTTGGTATCAGGATGATGCTGGCCTCATAAAGTGAGTTAGGGGGCAGTCCCTCTCTTTCAATTGTTTGGGATAGTTTCAGAAGGAATGGTACCAGCTCCTCTTTGTACCTCTGGTAGAATTTGGCTGTAAATCTGTCTGATTCTGGGCTTTTTTTTTTTTGGTTGGTAGCCTATTAATTACTGTCTCAATTTCAGAACTTGTTATTGGTCTAATCATGGATTTGACTTCTTCCTGGTTTAGTCTTAGGAAGGTGTATATATCCAGGAATTTATCCATTTCTTCTAGGTTTTCTAGTTTATTTGTGTAGAGGTGTTCATAGTATTCTCTGATGGTAGTTCATATTTCTATGGGGACTGTGGTGATATCCCCTTTATCATTTCTTATTGTGTCTATTTGATTATTCTCTCTTTTCTTATTAGCCTGGCTAGCCGTCTATCTATTTTGTTTATCTTTTCAAAAAACCAACTCCTAGATTCATTGATTTTTTTGAGGGGTTTCCTTTTTTTTTTTCTTAGAGTCTCACCCTTGCCCACACTGGAGCACAATGGCGCAATCTCGGCTCACTGCAAACTCCACCTCCCAGGCAAGCATTTCTCGTCTCAGCCTCTCGAGTACCTGGGATTACAGGTGTGCACAACTATGCCCGGATAATTTTTTTGTATTTGTAGTAGAGACGGGATTTCACTGTGTTGGCCAGGATGGTCTTGATCTCCTGACCTCATGATCTGCCTGCCTTGGCCTCCCAAAGTGCTGGGATTACAGGCGTGAGCCACTGCATCCAGCCAAGTTTTTCATGTCTCTGTCTCCTTCAGTACTTCTCTTAATTTTTTATTGTCTTATGCTAGCTTTTGAATTTGTTTCCTCTTGCTTCTCTAGTTCTTTTAATTGTGATGTTAGGATGCTGATTTTAGATCTTTCCTGCTTTCTCCCTGTGGCCATTTAATGCTATAAATTTCCCTCTAAACATTGCTTAACTGTGTCCCAGAGATTCTGATACGTTATGTCTTTGTTCTCATTTATTTCAAATAACCTATTTATTTCTACTTTAATTTTGTTATTTACCCAGTAGTCATTCAGGAGTAGGTTGCTCAGTTTCCATGTAGTTGTGTGCTTTTGAGTGAGTTTCTTAATCCTGAGTTCTAATTTGATTGCACTGTGGTCTGAGACACTGTTTGTTATGATTTCCATTCTTTTGCATTTGAAGAGTGTTTACTTCCAATTATGTGGTCAATTTTAGAATAAGTGTTATGTGGTGCTGCAAATAATGTATATTCTGTTGATTTGGGGTGGAGAGTTCTGTAAACATCTATTAGGTCCACTTGGTCCAGAGATTAGTTCAAGTCCTGAATATACTTCTTAATTTTCTGTCTTGTTGATCTGTCTAATATTGACAGTGGGGTGTTAAATTCTCCTACTATTATTGTGTGGGAGCCTAAGTCTCTTTGTAGGTCTCTAAGAACCTGCTTTATGAATTTGGGTACTCCTTTATTGGGTGCATATATATTTAGAATAGTTAGCTTTTCTTGTTGCATTGATCCCTTTACCATTATGTAATATCCTTAATTGTCTTTTTTGATCTTTGTTGGTTTAAAGTGTGTTTTATCAGAGACTAGGTTTGCAACCTTTTTTTTTTTTTCAGACACACATAGGCTCAAAATAAAGGAATGGAGGAATATTTACCAAGCTTTCCATTTGCTTGGTAAATATTCCTCCATTCCTTTATTTTGAGCCTATATGTGTCTTTGCATATGAGATGGGTCTCCTGAATACAGCACACTAATTGGTCTTGACTCTTTATCCAATTTGCCAGTCTGTCTTTTAATTGGGGCATTTAATCCATTTACACTTAAGGTTAATATTGTTATGTGTAAATTTGATCCTGTCATTATGATGCTAGCTGGTTATTTTGTCAATTAGTTGATGCAGTTTCTTCATAGTGTCAACGGTCTTTACATTTTGATATGTTTTTGCAGTGGCTGGTACCGGTTTTTCATTTCCATATTTCGTGCTTCCTTCAGGAGCTTTTGCAAGGCAGGCCTGGTGGTGACAAAATCCCTCAGCATTTGCTTGTATGTAAAAGATTTTATTCCTCCTTCACTTATGAAGCTTAGTTGGCTGAATATGAAATTCCAGGTTGAAAAGTCTTTTCTTTTAGAACAGTGTTGAATATTGGCCCCTACTCTCTTCTGTCTTGTAGAGTTTTTGCAGAGAGATCCACTGAGTCTGATGGGCTTCCCTTTGTGGGTAATCCGACCTTTCTCTCTGGCTGCACTTAACATTTTTCCCTTCATTTTAACCTTGGTGAATCTGACAATTATGTGTCTTGGGGTTGCTCTTCTCAAGGAGTATTTTTGTGGTGTTCTCTGTATTTCCTGAATTTGAATGTTGGCCTGTCTTGCTAGGTTTGGGAAGTTCTCCTGGATAATATCCTGAAGTTTGTTTTCCAACTTGGTTCCATTCTCCCTGTCACTTTCAGGTACGCCAATCAAATGTAGGTTTGGGTTTTTTCACATAGTCCCATATTTCTTGGAGGCTTTGTTCTTTCCTTTTCAGTCTTTTTTCTCTAAGCTTGTCTTCACACTTTATTTCATTAAGTTGATCTTCAATCTCTGATATTCTGCTTGATTGATTTGACTATTGATACTTGCGTATGTGTCACGAAGTTCTAGTGCTGTGTTTTTCAGCCCCATCAGATAGATCATTTATGTTTTTCTCTAAACTGGTTATTCTAGTTAGCAGTTCCTGTAACCTTTTATTAAGGTTCTTAGTTTCCTTGTGTTGGGTTAGAACATGCTCCTTTAGCTTGGAGGAGTTTGTGATTACCCAACTTCTGAAGCCTACTTCTGTCAATTCATCAAACCAATTCTTCATCCAGTTTTATTCCCTTGCTGGCAAGGAGTTCTGATCCTTTGGAGAAGAAAAGGCATTCTGGTTTATGGAATTTTCTGCCTTTTTGTGCTGGTTTTTCCTCATCTTTGTGGGTTTATCTACCTTTGATCTTTGATGTTGGTGACCTTCAGATGGGGTTTTTGCATCTGGTCTTCCATTTCATTGATGTTGATCCTATTTCTTTCTGTTTGTTAGTTTTCCTTCTAATAGGCCCCTCTTCTGCAGATCAGCTGGAGTTTGTTGGAGGTCCACTCCAGACCTTGTTAGCCTGGGTATCACCAGCAGAGGCTACAGAACAGCAAAGAGTGCCGCCCGCTCCTTCCTCTGAAAGCTTTATCCCAGAGGGGCACCTGCCAGATGCCAGCCAGAGCTCTCCTGCATGTGGTGTCTCGACCCCTGTGGGGAGGGGTCTCCCAATCATGAGGCACGGGGGTCAGGGACCCACGTAAGAAGCCAGTCTGTCCCTTAGCAGAGCTTGAGTGCTGTGCTGGGAAATCCCCTGGTCTCTTCAGAGCTGGCAGGCAGGAACGTTTGTGTCTGCTGACGTTGCGCCCACAGCCACTCCTTCACCCAGGTATCCTGTCCCAGGGAGATGATTGGAGTTTTGTGTATAAGCCCCTGACTGTATCAGCCCCTGAAACTGGGGCTGCTGCCTTTGTTTCAGAGATGCCTGCCCAGAGAAGAGGAATCTAGAGAGGCAGTCAGGCTACAGTGGCTTTGAGGTGGTGCAGTGGGCTTCTCCCAGCTTGAACTTCCTGGCAGCTTTGTTTACATTGTGAAAGGAAAACTGCCTACTCATGCCTCAGTAATGGTGGACGCCCTTCCTCCCACCAAACTTGAGTATCCCAGGTTGACTTCATACTGCTGTGCTGGCAGCGAGAATTTCAAGCCAGTGGATCTTAGCTTCCTGGGCTCCATGAGGGTGGGATCCACTGAGCAAGACCACTTGGCTCCCTGGCTTCAGCCTCCTTTTCAAGGGGATGAATGGTTCTGTCTCACTGGCATTCCAGGTACCACTGGGGTACAAAAATAACTCCTGCAGCTAGCTTGGTGTCTGCCCAAATGGCCACCCAGTTTTGTGCTTGAAACCCAGGGCCCTAGTGGTGAAGGCACCTGAGGTATTCTCCTGGTTTTTGGATTGCAAAAACATGGGGAAAGCTTAGTATGTAGGCTGGATAGTACCATCCATCATGGCACAGTCCCTCATGGCTTCCTTTGGCTAGGGGAGGGAGTTCCCTAACCCCTTGTGCTTCCTGGGTGAGGGGATGCCCCACCCTGCTTCTGCTTGCCCTCTGTGGGCTTCACCCACTGTCTAACTAGTCCCAGTGAGATGAATTGGGTACTTAAGTTGGAAATGCAGAAATCACCCGCCTTCTGCATTAGTCTTGCTGGGAGCTGCAGAAAGGAACTGTTCCTATTCAGCCATCTTGCCAGCCTTTTCCCCATTATGTTTTTTCAGCCCTTTATTTGTTGCCTTTACAACACTTCTAATTTTTAATTTTATTATCTTTTTTACATATATGCTATTTTCTATCCCTTCTACTAGAATGTATAGTCCAAGAAAATCAGAATTTACCTGTCTTGTTTGCCATTGTATCCCAAGAACCTAGTATAGTACATGGTGCAGAGTACATAGTGAATAAATATAAAAAATTATTAATCAAATTAAGTGAGTGAATGAACACATAACTTGCTACAGTCACATATATAAACAATTGCAGAGATAGGACTGATACTCAGGTTTTTCTGACTCCAGAGCCTTCAGAAAGTTTAGAAGCAGAGGAACTAATATATGTTGAATACCTATCATCTACCAAGCCTTCTGAAAGACCCCAAAACAAACAGATGACAAGGAACCGTGCCATTGAAGAATTTAATCTATTGCAAAAGGCAAACAAGTGAATTATTCATCCATCAATCCAATAAATATTTATTCAGTGCCTACTCACTGCCAAACACAAGAGACTTGGAAAAAAGAAAGAACACTGGCCCACAGCAAGTTCATTTTCTATTATGGTGGTTCTCTCTCTCTCTCAGCAATGCATATCAAATTTACCTAGGGAATTTTTTGAAATATTTATGGCTAGGCTGCATCTTTCCTTCCCCCAAAGGTTATGATTCTATGAGTCCAGGCTGGGCATATGCATTTGTTTAAAAGCTGTACAGCTAATTTGAATTCACAGGTGGGCTTGCAAATCACTGGTCTAATGGAATGCAATGTGATAACATACTATTTTAGAAGGATAAACAAAATGTTATGGAAACCAAGAGGACAAAAAGTGTCCACAAGGAAAGTGACACTTCAGCTAGTTATTGAAAATGAGATTGGTATTAGATGGGAAGGGGAAGAAACATAACATAGAGATAGAAGAAAGTTCAATTCAACTAATTACTTCAAAGAGAACAAAAGAGTAAAAATATTTATTCGTTTACTTAAAATTCTAAACATTATACCCCATTAGACCTTAGAAATCACCTAAAGCAGTAGTTCTCAAACTTCAATGTGCATAAGAATCACATGGAGATCTTTTTAAAATGCATATCTGGCTCAGCAAATCTGGGGTGGAATCTGAGATTCTGCATTTCTAACATGCTCCCAGAAGATGCAGATGCTGCTGATCTAACAGCACGCTCTGAGAGTAGCAAGATTTTAGGAATGCAGGGAGAAACATTGTCCTGTCAAGGTAATTATTTAAGCAGAGGCATACCAACAGACAATTACAACCCCAAGGCAGATCAAAGATCACATTAATGTATCCAGAGACCAAGACCCAATCTCTTACTCTGGGAATGGCAGAGTAAAACCAATACCCATGGTAGTTTATAGCTTGTGAGACAATTTAACAGTGATCACTATTTCTCTAGTTGTTTGGCCTTGAACAGAAGCTAATCTCACACCTCAAGAGTTTAAGCCTTCATGAACTCACAGCAATCTTTTTCTCCTTCAACTTGTTCTTAAAAGGGGCAGGCATGACAGATAAAGAGCTACACCTCTGACACTTGATGACGGCAACCTTTCATATACTTCAATATTATTCCAACTTGAAGGAGTCCAACCCTAAGCAGCAGAATTTCAGAAATACTCATTTCCTAATCACCAATCCTGACTGGAAAACAATCTTACTCAGTTACGATATTAAAAAGCTACCAAACTGATACAAAGGAGCAATTTTCAAGGCAACTAAAAATATGCACAGTTGAGGAGTTAAAGCACAAGTGAAGCCATACAATTCTACATATATCTTCCAAAAAACCAGTCAGTACTGTTTTCCTCAGTAAAGTGTTCATTTGCCAAATATCAAATCCATCAAAGGAGACATCCAGGTTTAACCTGGATTGTTGCATTTAATTCTCCCAGCAATCCTAACATGAATATATATTATTAAATGTATTTTAGAGGTTAGAAGACTGATGCTCACAAATATTAAATAACTTAGAAAGCTATGTATCTAGCCGAAAAGCAAAGCTGGGATTGGAATGTAGATGGTTTGACTCCAAAGCCTTGTATTCTTTTCATTGTAATGAACTGCTTTCTATAAGAATACATAGTATTATCTGTCCATTACTAGTCTTTAACTATCAATTTAGTGAACATAGGACATTTCTGTGAAAGCACCCAGTCACTTCTCCCTTAAATTGGCTAAGGGTTTAGTTGTTTGTTTCACCTAACTGATTTTGAATGAAACCTTTGAGAAATCAGCCTAGGACAATGGTTCTCAAAGTGTAGTCCATGGAATAGCAGTATCAACATTACGTGGAAATATTTTGGAAATGCAAACTCTCAGGACCTACTCCACACCTACTTCATTGAAACCACTAAGGGTGGACCCAGAAATTTGTGTTTTAATAAAACCCCTAGTGATTCTGATGCATACTAAAGTTTGAGAAACTCTGCTTTCCAGACTATATCCAATTTAAAGCCCAGATGTAAACCAGTCAACTTGCCAGAGAGTGATAGCTTAGAAGGGGTTGATGCAATTGTTTCTCTTGATTAAAATCCAACAATGGAATAAAATTAGATATATTTTCTCAAAATAAGATCAGCCTTCGTTTGAGAAAATCACCATTCAAAGTAGTGGCTATTTGTCTCACAAACTCTCAGAAAAATAACTGACCCTACTACCTTCCCCATGGGGAAAAAAAAAATCCCTAAATGATCCTGTGTCAAATTTTGTTTTACATTTAAATGTGTAGAATAACTTACTGTTTCAAGTAATTCATTTAACTAAATAAATAATTAATTTTTTTCACTGTGCCCTACCCTACCTATTACATCAGAGAACAAAAGTTTCTCTGTGGCTTCTGGCATCAAACTGCAACTACATGGATTGGTTTTCCAGACACAAAAGCCCTATTTTCTAACCATTTATTCCTGTCCCTAACCCAAACTCTGCATTAAAACCCTTATCAAATTGGTTTTATTACCAACCAGCCGAGTTATTATTTCCACCTCTTTGCCCCTGCTTATTTTGCTTTCTCTTTTGGCAATTTCATTTCTTCTCCTTGCTGTTGAATCCCTGTCTTTTAATGCTCATCTCAAACCCTATTGTCCCCTACTTTCAGGCAAATAGCTTCATATAGTAAAAAAAAAAAAAAAGAAAAGTATCATCTGGCTTTTGGAGTCAGAGAAATTTGAGCCCTAGATCTAGATCAAATATTTAGTACCTTTGTGAACACTAGCAAGTTTGTTTACTTTGATGAGCCTCTGTCTTCTCTTCCGTAAAATGAGAAGAATGAGAACCTACTTCACAAAGTTGCTGTGTGGTTTCAATAAAAAAAACAATGTATCTGGCTTTTTGTTTTGACACAGGGTCTCATTCTGTCAGGCTTGTGTGCTCTGGCATGATCACAGCTCACTTCAGCCACTACCTCCTGGACTCAATCCATCCACCCAGCTCAGACTCCTGAGTAGCTAGAACTCCACCATGGTGGAGACAGGATCTCACCATGTTGCCTAGGCTGGTCTCAAACTCTTGGGCTCAAGCAATCCATCCACCTAGGCCTCCCAGACCACTGGGATTATAGGTATGAGCCACTGCACCCAGCCTGTATCTGGCTTATTAATAGACTTTTCAAAAATTCTTAGCCTATATTGCTTCCTCACTTTGCTAAACGTCTAGAGCAGTTGTAGGCTATATCACACAATTTGCCACCTAATAGCATAGGGCTGTTTCATATCATGTAACATACAAGTCGCGAATTCTAAAGCATGTAACAACTACACTAAAGGGGGATGTCATGATTGGATTTCAATATGGAATCCGGAAGCCTGGAAATATAACACAAAAACTTAGGAACTGAGATCCCCAATTACTGGAATTCTGGAACTTTAGCACAAAGGTACTCTGAGAGACAGGTGTGTTAGTATCAGGTAACATAATAAATTACTCTCAAGTGTGCAATTTTATTTTTAATAGAAATTAAAGAGGATTCAGGATTATCTGTATAATCACAAGCATTTCATTCACTTTCATTAAAATGTGAGTTTTGGAATGGGAAAGTAAGGGTGGTGAAACCACAGGGTGGTTATACATGTGATTGTCAGTTTCAATATTTGAGAATCATTGGCATAGAGGGCATGTCTAAAAGGGTGAGTGCTTAAGGTAAGAGGTCAGCTTAGGATGGCATAGCTCCCCCTGCTGCTTGGACACTACCCCTCCCCTCATTGACTTAGGTGGCACAGAAGTAAGAATCAGAAGATTTGGACATTAGCAAGCTGCAGAGCTGGTTCTCCTTGAAGTATCCATTAGAGAGGACTTAGACTGTGCTCAAGCATAAAGGCTATATATTCTGTGATGGAAAGAGAACACAAGATAGCTAGGATGGTGCCAACTTTCCTTATGATTGATACTTGAACATGCTATTAGAAAGAGCAACCTTCTATTTTTCTGACCAAGCTCCATTTAAATAGAGTCTAATTAGTTCCCCAAGTGAGACGTAAGTCAGGCCTCTGAGGTACTGACGCAGGCTTCAGCAGCCACTATGGGAATGGTGGAATGGTACAAATGTTTAGGTATTTGTAAAACAGGGGTTTTGAGCTGAGAACAGCAAAGTATACCTTCCAAAGGGTGACAGAAGGATTCAGAGTACAAAGTATTTCTAACTAGTTGTGTGGTCTTGCTTCAATAACATGACCTGAACTTCCCTACTTCTATCAGTAAGAGTCTACCTCCTGTTTTGGGTCCTGACACATGTTGGTTGCAAAAATTATGTTTCTTTGTGTTTCACAAAACTGGAAGTATTGGAAAGAATTAATAATAAAGCATAAGAACAACACAGATACCAGTTGGAAACCTTGGCTTTAGTCTAGATTTCCCCCCGCCTTCTCTAAACTCCTTTATTCACCCAATACTATCAAATCTCCCTATCTCAGTATCTCCTGGGCCCTTCCTCTCTTCAGTACTCTTTGGCCATTTACATTGCCCTAGTTTGAGCCCTCCGATCTTTGCCTAAACTTGTATAACTGTCGCTCAAATGTTTATCTTCTTACCTCCAGTCTCATGAGCACAGACAAAGATAAAATCATCCTGGAATATTTTTAAACCATAAAACATCTATTGCATGGTGTCTTGATTTCCATTTTCAAGTTTTCTTAACAAAAATCTTCAAGTGAGCACAGGAACAGAAAGGCCATTTGTAAACCTGCAAAGTGCTCCACAAAAATATATTGTTCTTTTTAAAGATTGCAGGTTAAGCAGTGTTGAGTGAGTAATGCTACAGCTACAATTTAATCTATAAATAAGCTACATTCAATAACTCTTATTTCAGATTGGCCATTAGATATGTACAGGAACTCACAAGTACACTTTGCCAAAAACAAAAACAAAACCAAGGTATTATTAGTTGCCAAGCTCAGATACTGACTTAAATTTTAACCTTTCAAGATTAGCAAATTCACAAAGTATGACACAGGAATGCACCACTTAGATACTGTCATGATGCCTCCCCTACATCAATGCTGCATCTGCATTTGCACGCATTTATAGCTGCAAATCACCAGATATAAATCCCAGCAAATATGCAACGTTATAAAAGAAAAGAAAATAATTGTGTAAAATAGGTGGGAAGTGAAAGACCTGATTTTCAGGAAGGAAGAGGTTGGGGGAGTTAATAAGGAAGATAATATCTACTTATTTGTCTACCTCAGACAGGTCTATGTCTTCCTAATGATTCCCAATTTCAACTATATTGTTACACTTCAACATTCTGTTGAGGTTTATTATTAAATATTTAAATAATACCAAATATTAGAGTAGCATTATTTTTAGTCCTAATTTAAAAATCGCTTTTTGCATACATCATCTCACTTTGCATTCACACTTAATAGAACTAGTTTACCTTAATACTGGTGAGGGCAAAAAGAGGCAACTTAGTGTAATAGAAAAAGCACAATACTCAGAGGAGCAGTCAAGTTCTTCTTCTGCTACTCATTGTGTAACTTTGAATATGGAAGCAAACTCTAGACACCTGAGTTGCCTCACCTGTAAAATGGGAGAGTTGATTAGATAATATTTAAATTGCTTTTAGTGCTTTAAATTCTGATTTCATGGATCAAAAACTAACAGGTTTCAAAATCTAAACCCACACGCCCACATCTGAAGTTAATATATTTATTGTTATATCTCTCATCAAAATAAAACTTAAGCCCTCATCCAAATAATTGAAGCTTTTTTTAAAATAATACTTTAAGTTCTGGGGTACATGTGCAGAACGTGCAGGTTTGTTACATAGGTATACACTTGCTATGGTGGTTTGCTGCATCAATGCCCCCCATCATCTACATTAGGTATTTCTTCTAATGTTATCCCTCCCCAATCCCCACACCCCCTGCTATCCCTCCCCTAGCCTCCCCACTCCCCAAGAGGCCCCGATGTGTGATGTTCCCCTCCGTTTGTCCATGTGTTCTCATTGTTCAACACTCACTTATGAGTGAGAACACATGGTATTTGGTTTTCTGTTCTTATGTCAGTTTGCTGAGAAGGATGGTTTCCAGCTTCATCCATGTCCGTGCAAAGGACATGAACTCATCCTTTTTAATGACTGCATAGGATTCCATAGTATATATGTGCAACATTTCCTTTGTCCAGTCTATCCTTGACGGGCATTTGGGTTGGTTCCAAGTCTTTGCTATTGTGAACAATGCTGCAATAAACATACGTGTGCATGTGTCTTTATAGTTGAATGTTTTATAATCCTTTGGGTATATACCCAGTAATGCAATTGCTGGGTCAAATGATATTTCTAGTTCAAGATCCTTGAGGAATCGCCACACTTTCTTACACGATGGTTGAACTAATTTACACTCCCACCAACAGTGAAAAAGCATTCCTATTTCTGCACATCCTCTCCAGCATCTGTTGTCTCCTGATTTTTTAATGATTGCCATTCTAACTGGCATGAGATGGTGTCTTACTGTGGTTTTGATTTGCATTTCTCTAATGACCAGTGACAATGAGCTTTTTTTCATATGCTTGTTGGCTGCAGTGTCTGTTCATATCCTTTGCCCACTTTTTGATGGGGTGGTTTTATCCTTGTAAATTTGTCTAAATCCTTTGTAGATTCTAAATATTAGCCCTTTGTCAGATGGGTAGCTTGCAAAAATTTTTTCCCATTCTGTTGGTTGTGGTTTACTCTAATGATAGTTTCTTTTAATGTGCAGAAGCTCTTAAGTTTAATTAGATCCCATTTGTCTACTTTGGCTTTTGTTGCCATTGCTTTTGTTGTTTTAGTCATGAAGTCCTTGTCTATGCCTGTGTCCTGAATGGTACTGCCTAGGTTTTCTTCTAGGGTTTTTATGGTATTAGGTCTTATGTTTAAATCTTTAATCCATCTGGAGTTAATTTTTATATAAGGTGTAAGGAAGGCATCCAGTTTCTGCTTTCCATATATGGCTAGCCAGTTTTCCCAATTTCATTTATTAAATAGGGAATCCTTTCTTCATTGCTTGTTTTTGTCAGGTTTGTCAAAGATTAGATGGTTGTAGATGTGTTGTGTTACTTCTGAGGCCTCTGTTCTGTTCCATTGGTCTATATCTCTGTTTTGTTACCAGTATCATGCTGTTTTGATTACTGTAGCTTTGTAGTATAATTTGAAGTCAGGTAGCGTGATGTGTCCAGCTTTTTTGTTTGTTTTGCTTAGGAAATTGAAGCATTTTGAATAGGAGAGCATGGTTAGTTATATGAGAAGAGCAATGTTGCCCTACTGCATTTTCTAATCATACTCTAGTATCTAGTTATTTTAGCTTTACATTTAGAAAAAAAAATTAAGTCAATTAATGAGCTACCCATTACAGTCTTGAAAAGTTAATATTCCAATATTCCAGTATGTTCATATTCATATGTTCATTTTCCAAAAGTTCATATTTATATTCATATGTCCAATTACAAATTTCAGTCTTAGGTTGAATTGAAACCTGCTGCTTCACAACCTCTTTCTTCTTACTGTAATAGAGTAATGTGATTGCCCTTTGAATAGTAGAGGACAGCTACATCTCCCAATTAGTTGTTTCTCCAGACTGAACATCCATAATTCCTTCAATCATTCTACATATTTCATGGTTTTCAGAACACTCAGGTAACCCTCCTCTGGAAACACTTTGATTTGGTTATTGCTCTTTTTAAATGGGGTTACTAAGAACTGAATACAAATTCTACTAGACATGTAGCAATATTTGGTTAGTGTCTTTTGAGTCGTTGACTTTTTAAAGAATCTGATGAAAGGAATGAAAATTCTTCAGAGAAAGGTATATTCATATTTTGCATATGATCAGTGGTTACACAAAAATCTTGTGAAGTGCATCTGTGGACTCCATTCTAAGAATCACTACACTAGAAATATCAAGAACATAGTTGGGCTACTATTTCTGATTATTTTTGTAATATTCTAGTTAAATATACAATGTCATTTTGATCCTTTTAAAGAAAATAAAGGGATGAAAATAATTTGTGGTGGAAGTACTAGTAAATTAATATACATGTTTTTAGGTATTTATAATGAGAGATTTGTGGGAATTCAACTGTCTGTAAAATAACCTATCTTACCTAACTATATAACTAAATTTAGTTCCGATACATGTTAGCAAACATTGTGACTCCTCCCTAAGTACAAGCTCACACTAATGCATTTACCAGAGCCAGATAATACAACAGATGATACATGTTAAACAGCAGAATAATGATTTATCCTTAGCACGAGGAGCTGTCAAGCAGTCATGCAACCTGGCACACTTCCAGCGATCAAAAGAGGTGCTTTCTAATATTCTAGATGCCACTGAATAAACTAATCCTCTGTTGAACACTAAAGTTAAATGAGACATAAACACAGGCCAAATAGCAATCTGTTTAATGTCATTTCTTTCCTTAGGTACCATAACACTTTTGCTATGGATATTAATCAATCAAAGAAAATGTGGCTGCAGATGCTTCATTCTTGATACTCTACTACTGCTCTACTAGAACCTTTGTCAAAAAAAATAAGATCAAAAATTGGAAGGAAAATTGTCAATTCCATGTGAATACTTCGTTTTGGAAACCTGCCCTGCATCTCACTGTGAGATTATTGTTGAAAACAAAGGAAAAGACCAAATAGTTGCACCACAGGAATAATCACATGTGCCTGACCTCAAGCCTTGTTAACCTATATTCAGTGACTTCTAAGGGTGTTAGATTGAATTACTGATCCTACTTATTACTGCTGGCAATCCCCACTCCTTTTCCATGTGATTTTATAGTTCCTCCCCCTAATGGCAGAGTGTACCTCCCACCCATTTACCTTGGGCTTGACCATGCAACTTGCTTTGTCCAGTGGGATGTAGGTAGAAGAGACAATGTGCCACTACCAAGCCTGAGCCTTAAGAGGCACCTCATGTTTTCTTGTCTTCTTTCATCTCTGCTGTCAACATGAGAAAAACATATCCTGATTAGCTTACTAGTCCTAGACACATAGAGAAGACTCAGACCCAACCTGCAGCTAAGAGCTGTCCAGCTGAGTCCAACCTAGATCACCTGGCACCCAGACTCATAGATGTGAGAAAAATTAATGCTTACTGTTCTATGCCACTAATATTTGTTGCTGTTTGGCATACAGCAATAGCTGACTCTATACCAACTTTTAAAGGATACAACATACTAAAATCTTTGATTTTACAACATTTCATTCTGTCATGTGCGATAAACACACACACACACACACACACACACACACACACATGCATGTTCAAAAACATTTGAGCACCTACATTGTTCCTAGCACTGTATTAGACACAGAGTATGTCATGGTGAATGAGCAATTTATGGTTGCTTATTGTCTATTGGTTTGAGTTTTATAACACCTCCTACTCCTCCTGACATAACTGAAAATATGGTGGGGTGTCATAAAATCATGGCTGTAATCATTTGACTTCATTCAGTTATAAGAAACTGATGGAATCATCTCTAAGAGAAATTCTTATTTTTATACACGGGGATATAATTATTTATAGCAATACTTCATTTCTCTGACTTCATCAGGAAAAATAAATGCTTCACATCAGTAACCTTGGTACACTTTCCACATAATGGAAGTGTGCATCTCAAGCTCAGATATCTGAACCACTCTGGAGGGAAATCACATTATCCACTTTCTTGTCACCCTAAAGAACATAGAACATAATTTACCTTTTTCTCGGCAATTCAAGGCCATCATTATGAACCACAGTTATTATGCTGTGCCGTAATACAGCACTCTCTTTCCATATTTCTCTTTCTCCTTACTGCCAGGCTGTCAACTTCCTATTCTATTGTTGTCCCCTAACCTGCCTCTAATAGTCCTCTTTTCCTACCTAGTTTGATGCATCTTAACCAGTTAAGCAATCTTACTAAGAAGTATGTATCCAAAAAAAGCAAAAAGAATCAGAGTGTGGCATTCTGCCCTTCTTGTACAGAGTGCATAGTTTTTATGTATGGGCTTCATAATAACAAGTCCTGGCCTTTAAAATTCTTTCTTACTAACCTTGGGATTCAATGGTAAGTATTTAGAGAACTGACGTTATTGGCTTAAACTCTGACTTCAAAGGGGGCTTTATATGCCTTTCATTTTATTGTGCTTAGAAATATTTAAAGTGTTTTTTTTTGTGGGTAAGTAATCTTACTTAATAATCACAAAACTGTTCAAATAGCCAGACTGATAGGATCTCAGACCTAAATGGAGTCGCACTCCAATGTACAAGCAGAGATTTTTCTGTTCTTCCCAAACACTAAGATTACAGGAAGTCAACAGTTGGAGACCCTAAAACATCAAACACCATGCAGCTATAAGCAGTTTCTCTAAAAAGTAAACACTAAAATGAGATACTTTTATAGGTATTCAGTCATGCCATCTCATAAGTGATGTATAATGGGTAAAATAACATTCTGGAGTAGAAAAAGAAGCTTGATGAAAATTCTGCCTGTATCAGATTTGGAATTTTTAGATCAGTTGTATAGAATTTTATCTAACTAAGCGAATCAGACCAAGCTATCCTACACTTTGCTTTATTTTTAAAAAGCAATATTTGTCTTAATTTCTACTTTTCAGAATTGAAATATTACTTATTTAGAAAGCTAAATTAATGTGAAAGATTTATATTTATATTTCCTTGGCATCACCAACAGCTATAGTGCTGAGGATTACTTAATTTCTGAGTGTACACCAGACACTGTCATATCTGATGTTCCCATTTGTTTTTCCTGTCACATTGAACACAGTGCCTGGGACATAACAGGCACTCAACAAATGTTTGACGAATGAATGAATTTGTAAACTCATCAAATGTGTACATTATTTGCCTCGTTTCTTCTAGTTACAGTTATTTGAGAATCAAAAAAACAGAACTAGAGTTAATAAACCTCTAGCCCTATCATTTACCAAGCTATTTGTATTAACTATGACTTCCATTATTAATTGCTTTCTATGTTGGAATGTCCAACAAAGGCGTGGAAAGAAGAAAGCAGACACAGGGAGAGAAAGCAAGTAGAGAAAGTAGCAATTACCCTGAAGTAGAACTAATTGTTTCAAACCCATTGCTTTTGGCTCTAGTTCACATAACCATTTCTGTGCAGTCTTTGACTGTACATTGCATGTCAGCACCATTAACAGAATACAAAAAATAAATTCCTCTTGCTTCCCTCCAAGCACACAGTCTATGCGTATACCCAGTAAGTGGTTCAAATGCCCTCACAAAAGCCTGTTCATACTGTTAGTTCCATCTGCCATATATGGGGTTGTGTAGAAACCATTCCTGAGACAAGATCTCAGCTATGGGTGTAGGGTATTCATCTGTTTTCATCATTTTCTCTCACAGTGTTTACAAATTTATGACATAAAAACATAAAGTAGTTTGGATTTATTGGTATTTCCATCTTTAATCTACATAGCTCTCTGACATTTGCATATACTGTACATATTTAAATTCAGCTACCCTATAGTCAGAGTCCTCTAACAGGTCTAACATAAATTCTGTTATTTCCTAAAATCTAAAGAACATTTATTTTCTATTTGTTATATTTACTGTAATTCAAAGAAATCACGTTGTGAATCCCTTTAAAATGGTTTTCTTTATTTTTATTGCTATAATAAAAGGTATAGCAGGGTAAAAAGTAAAATGTTGTTCTCCACATTTTTCCCACTCTTCTTCCAAATTCACCTCCATCAAAAAAGGTATCACTATGAAACTAAACAGCTTCTGCAAGCAAAGGAGCCATTCAATGGAGTAAAGAGACAACCTATAAAATGGAAGAAAATATTTCCAAACTATGTCTGATAAGGGGTTAGTACCGCAAATATATGTGGAACTCAACTCAGTAGCATGAAAACATAAGATCTCAACAGATACTTCGCAAAATAAGACATAGAAATGGCCAATAGGTATGTGAAAAAATACTCAGTATCACTAATCAACAGGGAAATGCAAATCAAAACCACAGTGAGATAGCACCTCACCCCAGTTAAAATGACACTTACTAAAAAGATGAAAAACAAATGTTGATAAGATTTCAAAGAAAAAGAAATCCTTGTACACTGTTGGTGGGAATGCTAAGTTGCTTCTTATATTCATCTAGACATGAGTGTCTAAATGATTCTTTTTGTTTTTTTTTTCATTAGCCATCTGTCCTTAAGGTTAGGTCTTATACTACTTAGTTCTCTTAAGACTCTAAAAACTGTGGTCACTGGGCCAGTAACTTTATTGGTGATCTTATTCTGGCAGAGTTCCCTACCTTGGCTGGTCTGAGTAATCATAACTCACATTTCTTGAAACTTTCTCTAGAAATTCCAATGTCAAAGTTTTCCTGGTCTTTGCTATCAATGTAAGTTATCTTGTTCTTACGGTTTGAAGAAGAATCGAAGATATTCTGGGCAAAAGGCCTTGAAGAATTGTTATATTTGGAAACATAGACCCCAATCTCTAAAGTATTTCACTGTTTCACCTTTGAAACTTGCTTTTTTCCTCTAGCTGATGGTTATAGAACAAAATGGCCACCTTACAATATATATAAACTGCAACTCAAAATCTAGCCACTCCTTCTCCAAAATAAATGCCTTTTTCAGTGTTTTAAAGCTACTAAATGACTGTTTTCCTTTTCTCACTTAATAAAGAAACTGAGCCTGTAATCTACATGAGAGAATGAGAGAGAAACACTAGCCCAGCCAAGTAATATGCTCACCTGATCCCTCAGGAATATATAGAGGAGCAACTTTTATCCAACAAGAAGAAAGGAACACCTTTATAGATGCAGGGTACTTTTATGATAAAGGAAATACAGTAACATACTAAGCTAATTGACGTCCCTCATCTTTTTAGTTTTTGGCAAGTTAATTACACCATTAAGGCCCAATGCTGTATTTGGATTAAAATGCCTGACTCACTCTGTGAACTTGAACAAGTCATTTCTCTCTGGGCTATGATTTTCAGATCTAAAAAGTGAAGTAGTTGTACCAAAAATCTCTAAAGACTCTGCCAGCTCTGACATAACAGTTTAATAACTGGGAAGACAGATCCAAAATGCAGTTTGAATAATGGCCAACATCTGGACAATGGTCCCAACCTCATACTGCTAGCCTGGCATGCCCAAATCACCACTAATTACTACACAAAACTACTATACCAAAAAGTAAGAAGCAACATAATTTGCCCACCAATCTATTCAGTATTTTCTTCTCCCACAGGTCAGAATAGTCTATGCTCTGTCCTTTCAGTTCTTTCAGTCATTCCCACTACCACTTCCACATCTTTCTCCACACTACTACCCTATCTGGATAGTTCTCTTCCTCTACTTACTCAAATTTACCCTTCCTTCAAAGCACAGCCCAATATTGGCTAAATTGAGTTTTTACCAATTTCTCCCAACCAGTGATCTTTTCCTTCCTTGAACTCCAGTAGCACTATGTGTAAAAGCTGATAATTCATTTTTTAATTGTCTGTTCTAATGAGTATCTAAGTTTTGGTTGTGCCTTTTAAAAAGCTCTTTCTAGTTGTAACCCAAAGTGTCTCTGAAGTAAAACAAGGATTCTTATTAGCTATCAAGTGACTTCATATTTATTAAGAGAAAGGAACAAGATTTGTCTTATTCTACTCCTTAAAAATGTTAAAAGTCAATTTTACTAAAAAAAAAAATCACAACTCTGGCTACAGAAACTTCAATACAAGGCTTGGAAGTGCTCTAAAGTAAAGAGACTGATTTTTTTGGGCATTTTTTTCATTATTATTAATAATAGTAATGCTAATATCAGTATCATTAAACACTATTGTTGTTGTTATAAATGAAGAAGAGCTAGATTTTACACCACAGAAGTGAAAGCGTTAGCAAAAGGTTTTAGGGAAGAATATAGAGACCATTTAACCTGAGAGAGAAATCTAGAGATGGAAGGTACTGCTTTTTCTGATCAACTCAGGAAGAAATGGAGAACGCATTTTTGCTTTGGTAAAATAAAGAATAACCTAAAACAAGGAGTTTAGTGTAATCCACTGCAAGGGTTTAAATCTTTTCCAAACAGTGACTTAAACAGCACATTGATTTTTTAACTCCGTTAACTACTCCTAAAGGTACAATCAAGTAGCTCAGATCAAACATTCAACCAATATTTATTGAGCAGTATTGTGCAGGGCATTGTGCTAGATGTTATAGGGGACACAAGAATAAAAACGTATCCAGGAATGAGTTTACACTTTAATATAGGGAGCTTTTGTTTGGTGGAAGAACAGAAGGAAGGAAGGGAGGGAGGGAACAACAGATAGAAGGAGGGATTACCATTTGTAGGATAAAAACTTAGGAATCCTTGACTTCCCTCTCATCTATGATGTTTATTTATGTATTTTTGCATCTGTCCTCTCCTTTTTCTAACATTTCCCTGGCTACATTTTTCTGCCCCTCCAAGCTGTCCTATACACAACTTTCAAAGTGATCTTTCTGCTGTATACATCCTATGATTCAGCCACACAAAATTATTTATGTTGGAATCATGTCTCTGAACTTCATCAGGCTGTTTTTTATTTTTGCCTAAGTCTTAAAGAGTGATATGTTCTCTCATATTTTTAAGTGACATTTTTCCTCACACTTATGGGCAAAAATAGTTCTTCCTATGTGATCCCATAGCACCTAGTAGATAACTGGATTAGCACTTAGCAAACTGTATGGGAATTATTTGTTTATATTCTGAGTCCCTCTTCAGACAGTTGTGTAAATCAGGATTCAGTTGCAGGAAAGAGAACCCACCCTAGCAATTTTAAGCCAAAAGCAATGTAACAAAAAGGATTAGGTGTGTAAGATCATTGGAAATGATGGAGGAGCAGGCTGTAGGCTGGGCCTTTGTGAATGACTCCCAGAACAGCACACCCAGCTGGTGCCCTCAGAGCACCTTTGCCACAATCAGGAAAGCAGAGAATCATGAGGCCACTATAGGAAATATTGAGGTGTAGAACACACTACTATACATATAATCCAGGAAATACGCATAGCCACCATTATACTGCCTCTAAATCCCCACAAAGCTACTGACTAAACCCCAGAAAGCTGCTTCAGAAATGCCCACCATCTCCATAGCTGTGCTTGAGGGTAGCAACAGCAAGGCCAGTGGTATGGCCAACTGCCTCATTTCTGCCTCAAAACCACATGTCAGAGCATCTATTTGGTGGATACAGAAGACATCTAGATATAAGAGCCTCTGTAAGACAAGGATTTTTAGCTTTCAAAACTTGGCAATATAGAAAAGCACACCAGAAGGAAGCTGTACTACAGGCTGAATGTCAATCCACCACCATACACACCACATATCTTTAGCACCTGGAAATAGTTCCTGGCCCATAAGATGTATTTAATAAACACTTGCTGAATTCATGAATTCTGAATATAAGAGTACCATGAAGGTGTTGGTAGTTTTTTACACTGCCAGTAGTTTCCTGCTTCCTCTCTTTCTGATTGTGAAAATTATTCATTTTAGAAGAATGTTTACCTTATCATTATTTATAAAGAGAAAATCTGTAATAGCCTACATATGAAACAAATGGAGATTCAATAAATGAATTATAATAGAATATATGCAGTCATTAAATAATGATATAGAGTTCTCTGTTGACATCGAAAGACACTTGTGACATATATGGAGAAGCATGTTACAATTAAGTGCCTATATCACACCACACAAATAAATTTCAAGTGAATTGAGGAGACGAATAAGAAACAAAACTTTAAAATTTTGAAAATAGAAGATAGCCTCAGGATAGGGAACAATGAGGATCCAAAAAAGACAATAAAGGAGCACGAATTGTAATGGAAACTGCTAAATCTGACTGCATTAAAAGGCAAAATTTCTATTCAACAAAGTAACTACATAAGCCATACACATCAGCAAAGGATTAATATTGAGATTATATAAAGAAATAATCATAGCAAGCATGTCAACAGAAAAAGTAGGCAAAGGATATTAATAGAGATATCACAGATTTATAAAAATGGCTGATAAACATTTGAAAATTTCCTCAACCTCACCAGTAATCATGGAAATGCACATTAAAATTACGGAGAGATGCCAATATTAGCCAACAGACTGGCAAAAATCTTTAAATCTCATGTTGCCAAGTGTTGGCAAAGATATGGAGCCAGAGGAAATCATACCCACAGGTGAAAGAGTATCATTTTGCACAAACACATTGTAGAGTAATTTGACTTTATTTCTAAAGTTGAAGATTTGCACCTTGTACCCAGAAATTTCATGCCTAGATAATACCGCAGATCAAGGTCATCAACTTTTCTGTAAAGGGCCAAATGGTAACCTTTTGGTTTTGCAGTCCATACAATCTCTGTCATTGTGGCACAAAAGCAGACATAGACCATAAATAATTGGATGTAGTGGTGTTCCAATAAAACTTCATTTACAAAATCAGGTAAGTAGACAGATACAGCCCATGGTAATATTTTCTTGATCTTTGTTCTGGAGAGACTATCACATACATACATTAGGAAAGAGACAAGCAAAATAATATTCATTGCAGCAATATTTATGTTGGTGAAAAATTTGAATAATCTAAATCTCCATCAGCAACAGAATAGGTAAATAAAGTGTGCTAAAGTCATAAAATGGAATATGACACAGCAGCTGAAATAAATGAGTCAAATTATATTTAATGGTATAGTCAAATCTTAAAAAATAATAAGGTTGTGTTAAAAATACAAGTGTGTGTGGGCATATACATATATAGTTTAATAACATGAACATCTATCGAATACCTGTATGTTTTATGAATACACATGTATATAATAAAGATATTATTGGAATGATAAATAACAAAATCAAAAAAGTGTTCCTTAAGGGAGAGAGGGAGAGAGGAAATAAATGGAATATGATAAAGAAGTAAACAGGTGGCTTTAACTGCATCTGTTTGATTTCATTTTTAAAACAACACAAAATAATCTGCATGTGAATAATCTGAATATGGAAAAATGTTGATATTTGACAAAGCTGGGTTGTGTATACACAGGTATTCGCTTTATTATTCTATTCTCTGTGCTTTACTGTATGCTTAAAATATTTCATAATAAAAGAGTAGGTTAAAAGAATGTACAGTATTATTTTAAAATATGCATTGAACAAATTAAAATGGATAGTATATTTTTTTAAAGAATTAGAGGATATACACCAAAATGCTAACAATAGTTGTTTTGTGATTGTGGGGTTATGGGTACTTTTAATTTTGTTCACTGTGTTTTCCTATATTGCCCAATTCTTAACAATAACATGTAGTCACATTATTTTTTAACAATGTATTCATTATGAGATATTTGGAAAGCACATCAAAATATTAAAAAGAAAAAGAGTACCCCATAATCCCATCACCTTCCTAAAAGAAACCTCCATGAATATTTTTAGCACCATTCCTTCTATTATATATTTTTGGTTCCCTATATGTCTCCTTGTCATTAAGGGCATACTGAATATACACTACTACTGTTTGCTTTTATTCATTTATTCTAAGCAGTTCCTTGTACTATTCAAAATTCTTTACAAGAATCATTTGTTATGTTTCTATCTTTAATCCATCTGGAGTTAATTTTAGTGTAAGGTGTCAGGAAGGGGTCCAGTTTCTGCTTTCTGCACATAGCTAGCCAGTTTTCCCAGCACCATTTATTAAACAGGAAATCCTTTCCCCATTGCTTGTTTTTGTCAGGTTTGTCAAAGATCAGATGATTATAAATGTGTGGTGTTGCTTCCGAGGCCTCTGTTTTGTTCCATTGGTCTATGTCTTTGTTTTGCTACCAGTACCATGCTGTTTTGATTACTGTAGCCTTGTAGTATAGTTTGAAGTCAGGCAGCATGATGCCTCCAGCTCTGTTCTTTTTGCTTAAGATTGTCTTGGCTATGTGGGCTCTTTCTTGGTTCCATATGAAGTTTAAAGTAGTTTTTTCCAGTTATGTGAAAAAGATCATTGGTAGCTTGACAGGGATAGAGTTGAATCTATAAATTACTTTGGGCAGTATGGCCATTTTCACATTGATTCTTCCTAACCATGAGCATGGAATGTTTTTCCATCTGTTTGTATCCTCTCTTATTTCCTTTGAGCAGTGGTTTGTAGTTCTTCTTGAAGAGGTCTTTTACTTCATTTGTTAGTTGTATTCCTAGGTATTTTATTCTCTTTGTAGCAATAGTGAATGGGAGTTCACTCTTGATTTGGCTCTCTGTTATCGGTGTATAGGAATGCTCGTGATTTCTGCACATTGATTTTGTATCCTGAGACTTTGCTGAAGTTACTTATCAGCTTAGGGAGATTTTGAGCTGAGACAGTGGGGACTTCTACATATACAATCATGTTGTCTGGAAATAGAGACAGTTTGACTTCCTCCTTTCCTAATTGAATACACTTTATTTCTTTTTCTTGCCTGATTGCTCTGGCTAGAACTTCCAATACTATACTGAATAGGAGTGGTAAGAGAGGGCATCCTTGTCTAGTGCCAGATTACACCATAAAAACCCTAGAAGAAAACCTAGGCCAAACCATTCAGGATATAGGCATAGGCAAGGACTTCATGACTAAAACACCAAAACCAATGGCAACAAAAGCCAAAATAGACAAATGGGATCTAATTAGACTTCAGAGCTTCTGTACAGCAAAAGAAACAATCATTAGAGTGAACTGGTAACCAACAGAATGGGAAAAAAATTTTGCAATCTACCCATCTGACAAAGGGCTAATATCCAGAATCTACGAAGAACTAAAACAGATTTACAAGAAAAAAAAAAAAACCACATTCAAAAGTGGGTGAAGGATATGAACAGAAACTATTCAAAAGAAGACATATATGAGGCCAACAAACATATGAAAAAACACTCATCATCACTGGTCATTAGAGAAATGCAAATCAAAACCACATTGAGATACCATCTCACACCAGTTAGAATGGTGATCATTAAAACATCTGGAGACAACAGATGCTTGAGAGGATGTGGAGAAATAGGAACGCTTTTACACTATTGATGGGAGTGTAAATTAGTTCAACTATTGTGGAAGACAGTGTGGCGATTCCTCAGGGATCTAGAAATAAAAATTCCATTTGACCCAGTAATCCCATTACTGGGTATATACCCAAAGGATTATAAATCATTCTATTACAAAGACACATGCACACATATGTTCATTGTGGCGCTGTTTACAATAGCAAAGACCTGGAACCAACCAAATGCCCATCAAAGATAGACTGGACAAAGAAAATGTGGCACATATACACCATGGAATACTACACAGCCATAAAAAATGATGAGTTCGTGTCCTTTGTAGGGACATGGATGAATCTGGACACCATCCTTCTTAGCAAACTGACACAAGAACAGAAAATCAAATACCAGATGTTCTCACTCATAGGTGAGTATTGAACAATGAGGATACATGGACACAGGAAGGGGAGTATCACACACTGGGATCTGTTGGAGGGGCTAGGGGAGAGACAGTGGGTGGTGGGGAGGGTGGAGAGGGATAACATGGGTAGAAATGCCAGATAGAGGTGATGGAGGCAGAAAACCACCTTGCCATGTATGTACTGATGCAACAATACTGCATGATCTGCACATGTACCCCAGAACCTAAAGTACAATAAAAAAAGAATAATTTCTATAGCTGTGTACTATTTGTGTAAATTTGTAAATTTGCAACTTTAAGCATCTTTTGAGAAATTCTGGAAAATATTTACCTACTAAATGTATAATGTAAGCCTCAAATCCCAGAGCTTCTTCCATACATTCTGTACATCAACTGAGGGTCAATGGGGCATCTATCAATTTTGTTATTTTTTTGTAGGTTTTGTTCCTGCCAGCATTCTACAAATACTAAAACAACCACTTGAATAATCCAAAAAATATGGATTTCTTACACTTTTAGATTGAATCAACTGGAGGCTTTCTCAATATGTTATTAAAGCTCCTTTGGGCTCTCATGATCCTCTGGTGAAACAAGCCACTGATTAAGATATTTTTTGTGCCCTTGGTTCAACAGGGTAGAAGCTGACAGCTGTCTTTGTGTGGTCCCAGCACATACCATAAGCTGGTGGCCTTCATCTGGGACCTTGAACAAGCTTTGCAAACCTCTCAACTACATGCAAAGAAGGTGACATTTTAAAATATGGCTTTATGGTTTAATCACCCAGAAACTCATCATTGCCTACAGGCACCTGCACATTTTTATTGCTGTGGAACTCATCATCTACTACCTTAAAATATGTCATTTGTTGGATCCAAATTCAGTAGCCCTGTCATTTCCTAGGTGTTATTTTAAAAGGTTATTGATGTCTTTTTGTGAAATGATAAGGTGACAAATGTAAACAAGATGCTTTCAAGCAGCTGTTTAATTAATCCAATTGTTATTGTTTTTCATAATACATATCCTTGGGTCATTTAATGTACTTCACTTTCTTAAACAAGGCACAAACAAGCTTTGCCTTTTTAAATTGTGAAACAGAAAGTGACAGAAAAATCAAGGCAGTTGGAAGTTCAATTTTGAATTGACCAGTCTCCAACTTTTAAGTATTACTAAATAAGCCCCTAGTCATCACTTGGCCTTTGTTATGTCAACCTCCACACTAGCCTTCCCCCACCTTCCAACTGCTTTTGACCTATCACCTTCCCAAAATACAAGTATTTTCTTCTTGTTGGCATAAAGATAATCTGAGGGCACATCCCAAATTTTAGCCACTCCAGACACTGACCCTACCAACCTATCTGTTGAATCTATCTGGTGAATCCATAAGAGAGAAGACTGTGCTTTATTTATCATTGTAATCCCAGCCAGTGCCTAGAATGATTCATGAAGAACATAGTAGGAAACAAAAAATCCTTGTTAAATTGAATTGCAAATGCCCAAAAACAAAAGTTTCTATTAAAATTTGTGAATTACAGGCCACAATGAATGTTGAGCTAAGGAGCATAATTGAGTATGCCTGTGTGAGCATTAGATCACATTGATTAATGATTTAAAATATTACCTTACCATATAAAATATCTGCTTGGCTTATGAAGTGTGAAATATGCTGAGTTATTTGTAAAAGATCTGTATTAAAAATAATGTGATGTCTTCCATAAGAAAATATACATCTTCTACTTCGCCAACAGTAAAAAAACATAATACATATTTTGGAGTACATACCAAGGACTGGTGTTGACAACATTAAAATAGAATGCAGCCTACCCATAAATACACATTGTATTTTACAACCGCTTCCCTTCTTTAATTGTCACTGTCTGAAGTGTATCTCATTAGTATGGAAAGTACAGTGGCCTTTCTGTCCTCTTAGTTTAGTTGCCAACTGCAACCAAAATAAGCATATTTCTTGGACAGGAATACACAATGCATTTAATGGACTGTAAGATTCTTGAGGGTTCTGTCCGCCTCCATATCCATAATGGTTATGACTTACTAGTTTATAGCAGGAAAAATATTTATTGAATGTCTTGTCTAATTCTTGTCCTCCTCTAATTCTTGTCCCAGTGAGTGAGAGTGGGAGCTGGGGTGGCCAACAGACATTGAAATTCTTTTGAGAACATTATTTGACCTCAGGTCCAGTTTCAGTCATCAGCAGTAATAACCACACTGCACTACAAAGTCTAATCACTGTGGAAAAATAGCCACATGGAACAAGAATTTGTGACATTATTGCTCAAGGTAGCTGGGCATAGTGGCTCATACCTGTGCCTATAATCGCAGCACTTTGGGAGGCCTAGATGGGCGGGTTACTTGAGGTCAGGAGTTCAAAACCAGCCTAGCCAACATGGTGAAACCCTATCTCTACCAAAAATACAAAAATTAGCCGGGTGTGGTGGTGTATGCCTGTAGTCCCAGCTACTTGGGAGGCCCAGGTGGGAGAATTGCTTGAAAACAGGAAGCGGAAGTTGCAGTGAGCTGAGCTCATGCCCTTGCACTCCAGTCTGGGTGACAGAGTAAGACCCTGTTCAAAATAAAAATAATAATAAATAAAATATAAAATATTGCTCAAGGACTCAAAAAAATAGAAGTAGTATTATTTTTGTATAGTATAATGTTACTTATTTTGTATAGTATAATGTTACACTATTATAGTAGACTATAATAGTGTAGTCTAACTGGAGGTTTGTTACTCTATTATAATCTACTGTAATAGTATAGACTATTATATATAGTAGACTATAATAGTGTAACAAACCTCCCAGTTAATTCTTCCATTTGTCTTTATGTCAAGCAAAAACTAATGCCAATACAAATGTTTTCATGTCTTCATTGACACAGTAAGTGACGGGAGCAGCACTAAACAGATTTTGTACCTGTAGCACATACATGCTAGATGCAATTTCCTTGCTACAGCTCAATGCAAGTAATGACATTTTTCATTAGGCAGACCATATGCTTTTATTAAAGTAGTACATTTAAAGGGAAATGGATATACTTCTAAATATTTAGAATACATTTCTAGCACTGTTTCCACGTTATTATTTAGGCTCCCTTGTCCTTGTAATGTTAATAGTAGCAATTAGGCTTACAAATAAGTGAGTTTAATGGCTGAGCTCTAACAAACTGCTTGCATTGTTTATCACTGCAAAGATGAATAGCTTTAGGAGGCTGCTCTCTCAGCCAATCTAGTTAAAATCAGTGGCGATGTGAATGTTAAAGTTAGTTTGGGGAGGTTTATACATTGTAGCTGAAGAACCCAGTTTAATAACTTGGCCTTTTCACACTTAGAGCTTTAGTTCTGTTAACTCAGTGTTGCTACTTGTGTGATCTCACAGACCTTACCCAGTCCTCAGGCTTAGGATATACTACCAGCCTCTGTTAGAGGTGATGCTTCAGCATTGTGCTTAACAGTTTTTCAAAGCTTACCCATAAGCATTATTTGCTTTTAAACTTAAGACTCAGAGAAATAGTCAGAGTAGGTAGTCTTATTTCAAACAGGCTCTCAAAGGCTAATGTCAGACAGCTAATAAAGTAATTGGAGCTGGTAGGGGCCCTTAGAAAACTGTTGTAGATATATATATATATAGAGAGAGAGAGAGAGATAGGCAGATATCAGGTGATGCAAATTTAAAATAGTGTTCAGTCAGAATAAATGAGAAAATATAAAATATTTTAATCATTATAAAAGCAATTCATGTATATTTTTAAAACTTCCAAACAATTATAAGTATATAAATTAGAAAGTGAAAGCAAACTCCACCCTCCCACCAAATCCCTTTTCCTATGTGTAATTATTTTCAATAATTTGGTGCATATTTCTTGTCTTTTTTTCTACGCATATAATACGTGTAGAAAATGTGGATGTATGTATCTGTATATAGGTGTGTAACCAAAATGGGATATTATACATGCTGGCCCACAATTCATATTTTTATCTTAACAATGTGCCATGGATATTTTTTCTTGTCACTTCTTATGAATCCACCCTACACTTACTAATAGCTGTGTTCATAGAATAGATGTACCATTAACCAGTTCCCTGTTGCCTCATAGGTAGTTTCCTGTTTGGGGCTATTTTAACTAGTGCTTCAAAGAGTATCTTTGTTTACATATGTTGACACACTTGAATATTCCCATAGGATAGTTTTATAAAATTGGAAATGGTAGGTCAAAGTATATGCATTTTAGATTTTAATAGACAGTGTCTAAGTGCCTTCCAAAGAGGTTGTGCAATTTACAGTATATGAAAGTACATGGAAAGTTATTTTGAAGAAATAGCTGACAGGATGTAAAGACTGATTGGATTAGGAAGGAAAAGCAGAGTCAAAGATAACTTCAAACTCTGAGGTCTGAGTGATTTAAAGAATAGTGTCACCTTTGACAGACACAGGGAAGTTTGAAGGAAGCATGGTTTAAAGGGGGAAAAAAAGAGTAAAGATAAAAGGACAAAAGGCCAAAGACTGAGTCTCTGGGTTCCCCATAGTAAGAAAGCAGAAACAAAAGCCACCAAAGGGAACAGAGGATGCATAATCAGAAATGTAGGTGACAAATCTACAAGGAAAGGGTTCTAAGGAGCGGCCAATCCTTCTGACATCGCATAGAGGTAAGGAATAGAACGTGGCTTTGAATGTGGTAATCAGAAAATCACTGGTAGCCTTTGAGAATGCAGTTTCATATTGGGGAACTGGAAAACATGTAAAGTGATTTTAAAAAATGACAAAGGATCTTTTATAAGGATTAGTCATTTTAGAACGTCAGTAATGAAAGGAAAAAGGAAAAGAAAAGTGAATGCTAAATAATTTGCCCTCCCACCCATCTGAAGGACATCACTAGAAATTCCTGTTTGGGTCTTGCCTCTTTTTCAGGTTATAAGAGGTCTGATAACATATAAACAGTCCCAGTGGAGTAAGCTATTGAGCTTTCCTTAGCCTAGAGTGCTCTAGACAGAGCAGGAATGAAAGAAGGAACCAAAAATCAGGGGAGATAGGAAAAAATATGAAAGAATAAGATGGTAAAGACATGCTTTACCTACTCCAATTTTTTTTTGTTCAAATTGCCAACCTAATTAAATAAACAATGTCAATATACACAATGCATCACTACACAAGCATTAAAATGATTGCATAGGCTGGGCATGGTGGCTCATGCCTGTAATCCCAGCACTTTTGAAGGCAGAGTCAGGAAGATTGCTTGAGGCCAGGTGTTCCAGACCAGCTTGGGCAACATAACAAGACCCTAGCTCTACTTAAATAAAAATAATAATAATAATTGTACAACTCTCTATACATTGACATGGAAAGACATAATATTTTAGGTCAAAAATAGATGATAAAATGGCATGTTTGTGTAATCTCACACATATAAAGTTATATTCATCTTTGTATTTAATACCAAAGAATATTCAACAGATGTTAACAATGATTCTCTGGGTGGTGGGATTACAGGTAATTTTTTGTACTTTTTATTATTTGTAATGTATGTGTGAATTTATCATTTTACTTTATCAATAAAAGTATTGTTAACTGCCTTCTTGGCTCCAGGCTTTGGCAAAAGGCAATCGCCACTGGGCTGGATAAGCCAGATGGTGAAGAGATGGGAGTAAGATCTGAGAGTACTCTTTTTTTTTTTTCTGAAAGATTGTCAGAACAGATAAGACAGAACTAGAAGCAGAAACAACCCAGAACATTTTGACAAAGACAATTTTTGCTTTAGGAATCAGGGATAAAATGAGAAATAAAGTAACACCTAGGAATTAGATGAAATAAAGTGAGATAAGCTTCAGAGATGGGGAAGAGTTCAGAGATAAATTGAGGCTGTCTCTGGCACACTGTAACAAGTTCATTTTTTTTTAAGACAGAGTTTCACTCTTGTTGCCCAGGCTGGAGTGCAATGGCGCAATCTCAGCTCACTGCAACCTCCACCTCCCAGGTTCAAGCAATTCTCCTGCCTCAGCCTCCCAAGTAGCTGGGATTACAGGCATGCACCACCACACCCTGCTAATTTTGTCTTTTTAGTATAGATGGGGTTTCTCCATGCTGGTCAGGCTGGTCTTGAATGCTCGATCTCAGGTGATCTACCCACCTCGGCCTCCCAAAGTGCTGGGATTACAGGCATGAGCCACCATGCCCTGTCTCAAGTTCTTTTTTTAAAAAGATGATAATGTAATGGTTTGTTCTTATATCAAAATGTCATGTTTCTATTCAAAAAGATCCAACCTATTCCCTAAAATCAGATTTCTTGGCTACCTTATACTGGCATATTTTCAGAAAGCCAACAAAACTGAACTCCAGGTACACATCACAAAAAATTTCATGATATCAGACACACTCTAAGCAATCCCTGCAGTGTGCAAGTCTCCCAAGGTGTTTTCATTTCTCAGGTTTGTGTTATAAAATTATTACTTCCTTAAAAAATGGCAATTTGTGAAGCACTCCATATTTTTTAAAAAAGAAAGAAAATGGATTTATAAGTCCTAGGAATTGTTCTTTGCAGGTATAAAATACTGCCAAGTAAAGAAAGTGTACCGAGACAAAAATAAAATCACCTTAGTCAGCTGCCCTATCTGCCTCTATTCAAATAAGTCCTCTTAATGATCATACTCCCCTGCCACCCACATGCACACACATTTCCCATATAACTTATTGAAAAATGTTGAAAGATCTCGGGAGGGATTTCTGTTCACATTTGAAAAATGGATGCAAGAGGAAACCAGTCATTTCATAATTGGTTGAAGACATGAGGGGTTAAAGGGATTACTCCATTCCATTAAAAAGGTTCCACTTAAATATAAAGATTTTATTAAGATACCCCTTCACAAATAATGATTTTAAACCTTCTTTCATTGATATTCAAAAGCTAACAGTCCTGGAAACAGAATCTCTGCCAGTAGTCATCACTTGATGCTTACAGTAGATTTGCGGGTATGTCAAAAACTGTTAATCATGTGGGTCTTTGGTTTATCCACTTTGATTATCTCCATGGTCTACATGGCAAAACCAAGTGGATTTTTATTATGAAGAAAGGATCACCATATAATTGCCAGTGATGCAAAATTAATGAGGATAACTCAAGTTTTATAGTAGATTAGCATAGAAAGCAAAAGCTGTAACAGGTGCTTAGTCAAAGTAATTTCCAAACTTCAGGACTGATCTTCCTTTTGCTTGTGATAAAGCAGAACCACAGCCCTAGAAATGCAAAGAAAAATATTACCCACTAAAAGAAATTCAGATCAGAAAATTGCCCCTGAAATATATGTATCTGTGCTTAAAGAATGCATATGAACACCTCCTAGCGAAGTAATGACTTTCCATTTTAACTGCTTACCTTAGAAATGATTACTTACTCAACCAAAGAGATAGGGGAACAAATAATGAGCAATTGAGAATCTTTCTTGGGCCTAATTTATGCTGAAAAATTCAAAAGTACACGTATGTTTTTATCACATATGCATAGTTTAGAGTCCCCGCCTCCACCATCATGCATCCCTTCTTTCACTTAGCTTCCTTGGAGGCACAGCACAAAGAATACTATAGCCAAATATATACTCTTTTAATCCAAGCATCAATCACTCATCTTGGTTATCCATGTAGTTGCATAAGTCTAAAAATAGAGTCATACTTGACACACTTCCATCTTCTTCATTTCCAATATTTAATCAGTTTCTAAGATGTATTGACTACATCTTCTAAATCTTCTGAATACATTTCCACTTTTCTCCAGTTCCACTAGCAATATTATAGCCAAAGATATTAACATTTTTTATTTAAACTTGTGAAACAAATTGCCTACATGGTATCTCTTAGATCTTTCAAATTTGACATTTCTAAAACTGAATTGATGGTAACAGTCCCCAAACCGAACCCTACCTGGTCCACTTTCAGTGCTTCTCTCTTAATGAATGGAAGCACTAATCGTCAAGTTATGCAAGATAGAAATCTAGGTGTCATTCACAAATCTCTCCTCTTTTTCCATATACAACTGAAATCAAATATACCTCCTAAATGCATTAAATTCCCTCTTCATATTTTTATTCCTGCCACAATCGCCATTATACTCCTTAAATACGAATGCCCAAAACACTCTAGAAGGCTCTAATTTGTGTACCAACATCCACTTCCCAATTCTAAATTATCTGTGTATGCAGCAGAAAAATGTTTTAAATCATGCCCTCCCGGCACTCTTGCTTAAGTCTTCACTGGCTTCCCATGACTCTTAGGGTAAAAATTAAACTCCCCCAGAAATCTCTGAGATCGTGACTTTTCTGGCTCCTCTTCCTTATTTCTACAGGTTTATCTTGCCATTCTTGCTCTCACTCTCTTTCTACTCAGTTCGCACTAGCCTTTGTAGAAACCAACTTGCCATGCTTTCTTTCTTCTGCAACAGGAACTTTGTACAAGTTTTTCTTAGAAAGAAACCCCATGATATTAACTTAAGTCACTCCTACTCATTTTTCTGATTTTACCTCAATCATCAACTCCAGTTCCACCACATTGCACAACTCCTGGGGATGCTCTTTATGTTGTAGTCCATAAGAATGGAACCTCTTGCAGTTGTAAAGTGTACCCCCTGAGAAAAGTCCCAGTTTCTTCTCTTTCTGTCTTTCTCACGGAAACCTTTTTTGACCTTTGCAACAAGGTTATAGGACCATGTAACTTTCATACTTTACACTCACAACAGTTATATTTTTGACATTTGTGTGATTACTCGATTAGGCTTTCTTTTCCCCACAAGACTCATAAGGGTGAGGTCCTTGTCTGTTTTGTTGATTGCTCTATATCCAGTGGAGGTACTCTAGATACCTATAGCACAGTGCTTGTTTTATAGAAACGCACCCAAAATATTTGTGTTGATCAAAGACAAAAATGGAGATGTAAGAGAAGCTATGAAAAGTTGCTCTTCCTCTATATTTTAGAGTGGAATGTGCTTTTACCTATTCCTCATCTCTAGTTTTTAGTGCATTTATATTTTTCATCATAGTTTGTTCTATTTAACATATTTATGATGATCCTTACTTCCTCTCCAAATGCTTTCCCTTCAGCTAGTATCCTTGAAGCATAGGAGGTTCACTTTCCATGGAAGCAGAAATGAATCAGGTAGAATAAGTAATAAACAATTCCTCACTATAGAGTATTTAGCATATGCTAATGAAACAAATAATTATCATTATCATTCATTCTTATATTTTTATTATGCTAATCCAATGAATTTAAAAATCAATGTAATTAACCATACCAACAGATATAAGAAATGTCAAAATTAAAAGTCATTTATGATACAAACTCTCAGCAAACTAGAAATAAATGGGAATTTTGGAGATAAATGGTGTCTACAAAAAAAAAAAAGTCTTGTAGATAGCATTATCCATAATAGTAAAAGATTGAATGTTTTCCTCCTAAGTAATAAGGCAAGGATGTCCACTGTTTCCAATCACATTTAACACCATGCTAGAGGTTATGATCAGTGTATTAAGGCAATAAAAAAAAATGAAATACATACAAACTGGAAAGAAACTAATAAAACTGTCCCTACTTATTGATGTCATGACTTTCTATTTAGAAAATCCCAAATAATCCACAAAAATAGGTCCTAGAATTAATAATGTTTAGCAAGTACTTAAGATACAAAGTCAACATATGAAAATCAACAAAACCAAAAACTGACAAACTGGATCTAATTAAACTTAAGAGCTTCTGCATAGCAAAAAAATAACTACACAACAGAGTAAAGTAATACTTTTACTTTTGAGTATTCAGTCATACGGTTTTTGTACACTGTTGGTGGGAAAGTAAATTAGTCTAACCGTTGTGAAAAACAGTCTGGAGGTTCTTCAAAAAGTTAAAAATTGAGCTACCATATGACTCAGCCATCCCACTGCTGAATATATACACAAAAGAAAGTTTATCAGTATATCCAAGACATTAATATATCTGCACTCCTATGTTTTTTGCAGCACTGTTTATGATAGCTAAGATTTGGAAGCAACCTAAGCATCCATCAAAAGATGAATGGATAAATAAAATCTGGTACTTATACACAATGGAGGACTCTTCGTCCATTAAAAAGACTGAAATCCAGTCATTTGCAACAACATGAATGGAACTGGAGGTCATTATGTTAAGTGAAATAAACTGAGCATAGAAAGACAAATATCACATATTCTCACTTACTTGTGGGAGCTAAAAATTAAAACAATCAAAATCATGGAGATAAAGAACAGAAGGATGGTTACCAAGACTGGGAAGGGTAGTGAGGAGTGAGCAGGGGGGAAGTGGGGATAGTTAATCAGTACTAAAAATAGAGAGAATGAATAAGATGTAGTATTTTATAGCACAACAGAGTGACTAGAGTCAATAATAATTGTATATTTAAAAATAACTAAATGAGTATAATTGGAATATTTTAAACACAAAGGATCAAATTCTAAGTTGATGGATACACCATTTACTCTGATGTGATTATTACACATTGTATGCCTGTTTCCAAATATCTCATATATCCCATAAATATATATCACTACTGTGTACTCATAAAAATTAAAAAATTTTTAAATGCCAGCAAACTTTAAAAAAAAATAAACAAGTTAATTCTAAAATTAACATGAAAAGCAAAGGAACTAGAATAGCCAAAACAATTTTGAAAAAGAACAAAATTGGAGTCCTCACACCACCTGATCTGATGACTTACTATAAAACTATAGTAATTACTACATTGTGATATATTGGTGAAAGAAGACACATAGACCAATGGAAGAGACTAGAGTCTGGAAATAGACCAATACATATATGATCAGTTGATTTTCCACAAAGGTGGCAAAGTAATTCAATGGATAAAGAAACGCCTCTTCAATGAAGTGTTGAAGACAACTGAACATTCATATGCAAAAAAAAAAAAAGGAACTCTGATCAGTGCCTTCAACCATCATACCATATAAAAATTTACTTAAAATGGATCATAGACCTATATGTTACACAGTGGAAGTGGCACCACTCACCATCACGCCTAGTGACCCACTAGAACAATTTTGCTTCCTCTTCCCACAACATTATGTTCTGCTGGCCTAGAGGTCTTAGATCCAGAGGGAGGAATGCTGCCACCAGGAGACACAACAACAATTCCATTAAACTGGAAATTAAGATTGCCACCTGGACACTTTGGGCTCCTCCTACCTTTAAGTCAACAGGCTAAGAAGGGAGTTACAGTGTTGGCTGGGGTGATTGACCCAGACTATCAAGATAAAATCAGTCTATGACTTCACAATGGAGGTGAGGAAGAATATGCATGGAATACAGGAGCTCCATTAGGGTGTCTGTTAGTATTACCATGCCCTGTGATTAAGGTCAATGGGAAACTAAAACACCCCAATCCAGGCAGGACTACAAATGGCCCAGACCCTTCAGGAATGAAAGTTTGGGTCACTCCACCAGGAAAAACCCCACGACCTGCTGAGGTGCTTGCTGAAGGCAAAGGGAATACAGAATGGGTAGAAGAAGACAGTAGTCATCAATACCAGCTATGACCATGTGACCAGCTGCAGAAATGAGGACTCTAATTGTCATGAGTATTTCCTCCTTCTTTTGTTGAAAACATGTTTGTGCAGGTATATACTTGTACTAAGAAAATATCTTCATTTTATTTCCTTTTTCTTTTACTTTACTTTCTCCACACCAGCATTTAAGTATTGTTAACTTTATGTAATGGTATTTGGGTTGGGGATTGGTGCATTTTTGGTTATACAAAGGATAGTTGTATTATGTTAGGCATAATTATGACCTTATTATTGTCTTTATTTGAAGATTATGTATGATCTCAAGAGATGTTTATGGGTTCAAGTTAAGAAGTGGTGGACTTGTGATGGTTAATACTGAATGTCAACTTGATCAATTTGAAGGATACAAAGTAATGTTCCTGATTGTGTCTGTGAGAGTGTTGCCAAAGGAGATTAAATTTGAGTCAGTGGACTGGGAAAGGCAGACCCACCCTTAATCTGGATAGGAAAAATCTAATCAGCTGCCAACTTAGCCAGAATAAAAAACAGGCAGAACATGAAAAGGCTTGACTGGCTTAGTCTCTCAGACTACATCTTTCTCCCATGCTGAATACTTCCTGCTCTAGAACATTGGACTCCAAGTTCTTCAGCTTTGGGACTCAGACTGGCTTCCTCGCTCCTCAGCTTGCAGATGACCTATTGTGGGAACTTGTGATTGTGTGAGTTAATACTCCTTAACAAACTCCTATATATATCTCCTACTAGTTCTGTCTGTCTAGAGAACCCTGACTACTACATACACCTAAAATTATAAAACATTTTTTAGAAAACATAGGAGAGGCCAGGCGTGGTGGCTCATGCCTGTAATCCCAGCACTTTGGGAGGCTGAGGCAGGTGGATCCCAAGGTGAGGAGATCAAGAACATACTGGCCAACACAGTGAAAACCCATCTCTACTAAAATACAAAACTTAGCCGGGTGTGGTGGCACATGCCTATAGTCCCAACTACTCATGAGGCTAAGGCAGGAGAATCACTTGAACCCGGGAGGCAGAGGTTGCAGTGAGCCGAGATCATGCCACTGCACTCCAGCCTGGGTGACAGGTCAAAACCTCGTCTCAAAAACAAAATAAAAAAAGGAGAAACTCTGCAACTTTGTGTTAGATGAGGATTTCTAATAGGACCCAAAAAGCATAAACCATAAAAGAAAAAAAAAACAATAAAAACTGGACTTAATCAGAATTAAAGGGTTCTCCTCCAAAGATATTAAGAAAATAAAAAGGCAAGCTACAGACTGGGAGAAAATATTTACAAACCATGTATCTGATAAAGTACTGGCATGGAGAACACATGAAGAACTCTAACAACTCTATAAAAAGAAAACCATCAACCCATTTGTTTAAAAGTGAGATAAAGATTTGAGCAAAATTTCATATTTTGCAAAAGATGCCAAATAAGCACATGAAAAGAAGCTTAACTTAATTAAACATTAAGAAAATGCAGATTAAAATCACAATGACATACTACTGTACAATATTAGAATCACTAAAGTTTCAAACACTGAAAATATCAAGAGCTGATGAGGATGTAGAGCAACCTCACACATTTTTGTTGGAAATAAAAAATGGTACAGCCACTTTGAAAAATGATTTAGATGTTTCTTATAAATTGCACATACACTTACCATATAACTCAGTGATTCCACTCCTAAGTATTTTACTTAAAGAAATGAAAACTTATATCCACATAAAAGTTTATGCATGAATGTTTATATCAGCTTTATTCATAATCACTCAGAACTGGAAACCACCCAAATATCCATCACCTGCTGTACAGATCAGCAATCTGTGTTAACATCCATACAGGGAAATCCTACTCAGCAATGAAAGTGGACAAACTACTAACAGATGCAGAAACATAGATAGATGTCAAATGCATTACACTGAATGAAAGAAACCAAACTCAAAAAGGTACATAATGTATGATTACATTTACATGCCACTGTGGAAAAGGTACAACAAACAGGTCCAGAAAACAGATCAATACTTGCTAGATGCTGGATTTAGGGGAGGATTGATTACAAAAAAAAAATAAGAAATATGTATCTTGATTATGGTAGTTACCTGAATCTACGTTTATCAAAACTCGTAAAACTGTACATTAAAAAGTGTATTAGTCTGTTCTCATGCTGCTATGAAGAACTGCCTGAGACTGGGTAATTTATAAAGGAAAGAGGTTTAATTGACTCACAGTTCTGCATGACTGAGGAGACCTCAAGAAACTTGTAATCATGGCAAAAGGCACCTATTCACAGGGCAGTAGGAGAGGGAATGAGTGCCAAGCCAAAAGAGAAACCCTGTATAAAACTGTCAGATCCTGTGAGAACTGACTCACCATCACGAGAACAGCATGGGGAATCCCCCCATGATCTAATTACGTCCCATGAGGTCCCTCCCCCAACACTTGGGGATTAAAAATTAAATTACAATTCAAGATGAGATTTGGGTAGGGACACAGAGCCAGACCATATCATTTGCTTTTGGTTCCTCTCTCCAATTGCATCTTTCTCACATTTCAAAACATAATTATGCTATCCCAACAGTTCTCCAAACTCTTAACTCATTTCAGCATTAACCCAAAAGTCCAAGTCCAAAGTTTCACCTGAAACAAGGTAAGTCCCTTTAACCAAGGAGCCTGTCAAATCAAAAGCAAGTTAGTTATTTCAAAGAACAATGGGGATACAAGCATTGGGTAAATGCTCCTCTTCCAAAAAGGAAAAATTGACTAAAACAAAGGGGCTACAGATCCTACGCAAATCTGAAATCCAGTGGGGCAGTCAAATCTTAAAGCTCCAATATGATCTCCTTTTACTCAATGTCTCACATCCAGGTCACACTAATGTAAGAAGTAGGCTCCCATAACCTCAGGCAGCTCTGCACCTGGATTTTCAGGGTACAGCTCCTCTCCTGGCTGCTTTCACAGGCTGCCATTGGCTGTCTGTGGTTTTTCACTTGTCACAGTGCAAGCTGTCAGTGGATCTACCATTCTGTGGTCTGGAGAATGGTGGTTCTCTTCTTATAGCTCCACTAGGCAGTGCCCCAGTGGGGACTCTGTGTGGGGTCTCTGACCCCGCATTTCCCTTCTTCATTGCCCTAACAGAGATTCCCCATGAGGGCTCCACCCCTGCAGCAAACTTCAGCCTGCATATCCAGGCATTTACATACATCCTATGAAATCTAGGTGGAGGTTCCCAAATCTCAGTTCTTGACTTCTGTGCATCTGCAGGCCCAACACCATGTGGAAATCACTAAGGCTTGGGGTTTGCATCCTCTGAAAAATGAGCCTAACCTGTACCTTGGCACCTTTTAGCCATGGCTGGGACACAGGGCACCAAGTCTTGAGACTACACAAAGCAGCAAGGCCCTGGACCTGGCCCACGAAACCATTCCTTCCTCCTTGGTCTCAAGGCCTGTGGTGGGAGGGACTTCTGTGAAGAGCTCTGACATGCCCTGGAGACATTTTCCCCATTGTCTTGACAATTAACATTTGACTCCTCATTGCTTATGCAAATTTCTGCAGCCAGCTTGAATTTCTCCTCAGAACATGGGTTTTTCTTTTCTATTGTATCATCAGGCTGCAGATTTTCTGAAAATAAAAGCTCTGCTTTCCTTTTAAACATAAGTTTGAATTCCAAACCATATCTTTGCAAATACATTAAACTAAATGCTTTTAACAACACCCATGTCACCTCTCCAATGCTTTGCTCCTTAGAAATTACTTCTGCCAGATACCCTAACTCATCTCTCTCAAGTTCAAAGTTCCACAGAGTTCTAGGACAGGCACAATGCAACCAGTGTCTTTGCATAGCAAGAGTGACCTGTGTTCCAGTTCCCAACAAGTTTCTCATTTCCATCTGAGACCACCTCAACCTGAACTTTATTGTCCATATCACTATGAGCATTTTGTTCAAAGCCATTCAACAAGTCTCTAGGAAGTTCCAAACTTTCCCACATCTTTCTGTCTTCTGAGCCCTTCAAGTCTCTAGGAAGTTCCAAATTTTCTCACATTTTCCTATCTTCTTCTGAGCCCTCCAAACTGTTCCAACCTCTGCTTATTACCCAGTTCCAAAATTGCTTCCACATTTTTTGGTATCCTTCAACAAAATACCACTACACCAGCTTTGCTCAGGTTTCATTATTTGTATAACTTAAAGCATGGCTTCCCGATCCATACAAATCAAAGAGCCAATAGAAAATTACCTCCTGTGTAGACAGTTAAGTCCTAAGTAAAAGGATTTACTCAGGTGAATAAGATAAGTCTCTTTGTTTACTTAGGAAAGCATGAATCCACTCAAAAGCCTCTTAATAAACAGATCTCATGTTGAGGAGTCTATCAACAGCTTTCGAAACCTCCTACTGCAAACTTTTGCTTTATCCACCCCCATCACAATGATTTACTCATTTTCTTAATAAAAAACCCAGATAGGGTTTTTTAATTTAAAAAAATATTTAATCTTTTCCAATGTTCTTGACCTCCTAGCAGCCAAAGAAACAGAAACCTAATGGCAAATGCTTATACCATCAAGAAGTTCATTAATGAATTGATGCTATTTCTACCAGTCACTCAGCTTTTATATGCTGGCACAACATCTGAAAAAGACCAAAAGATTACAGCCTCCAAAAGGAAATTATACATCTTTAATTTTTTAAAGTAAATTGTATATGGGTTTCTCTCATACCCTTTAGATTTGTCTCCAAGATAAAGAGTCTCATTATTTAGAGGCATATGTTTTGTGAGTCATGTCAATGTCATCACTGTCATCAGCTGTTTCTTTCATCCCTTTATCCCATAAGGGATACTGAAAACCAAATGGTTCTTATGAAAGGCTATCTCTTGACAAAATTATAACGTAGGGAAAGTTTGTCTTCCCTTTTCTTTTTATCCCTTCACTAAAGTTCCATATTCCTCTATACCATCTTCAAAACCCAAAGGAACAACTTATTATTTACTGGAGTTCAGTTCCCCAGACATGCCATAAAGAAGGTCAGATGATATCATGATCTTCTGTTCTTCCTTCTCCTGAGAAAGATTTTTTCCTTATTTCTTCTAAATATGAACAAAAAGGATACATGTGCAAGACATGCAGGTTTATTACATAGGTATATGAGTGCTATGGTGATTTGCTGCACTTATTGCCCCGTCCTGTAAGTTCCCTCCCCTCACTCTCACCCTCTACCCCTCAACAGGCCCTGGTATGTGTTGTTCCCTTCTCTGTGTTCACATGTTCTCAATGTTCAACTCCCACTTATGAGTGAGAACATGTGGTGTTTGGTTTCCTATTTCTGTATTAATTTGCTGAGGATGATGGCTTCCAGCTTCATCCATATCCCTGCAAAGGACATGATCTCATTCCTTTTTACAGCTGCATAGTATTCCATGGTGTATATGTACCACGTTTTCACTATCCAGTCCATAATTGATGGGCATTTGAGTTGGTTCCATGTCTTTGCTATTGTAAATAGTGCTGCAATAAACATACATGTGCATGTGTCTTTATAGTAAAATGATTATCTAATCCTCTGGGTATATACCCAGAATGACATTGCTAGGTTAAATGGTATTTCTGGTTCTAGGTCTTTGAGAAATCACCACACTGTCTTCCACAATTATTAAACTAATTTACATTCCCACCAACAGTGTAAAAGTATCTCTTTTTCCATTCTATTGTTTCCTGACTTTTTAATAATTGCCATTCTGACTGGTGTGAGACAGTATCTCATTGTGGCTTTGATTTGCATTTCTCTAATGATCAATGATGTTGAGCTGTTTTTCATATATTTGTTAACCATGTAAATGTCTTTTTTTCAGAAGTGTCTGTTCATATCCTTTGCCCACTTTTTGATGGTGTTGTCTTTTTCTTGAAAATACATTTGAATTCCTTGTAAATTCTGGATATTAGACTTTTGTCAGATGGGTAGATTGAAAATTTTTCTCCTATTATGTAGGTTGTTTGTTCATTCTAATGATAGTTTCTTTTGTTGTGCAGAAGCTCTTTAGTTTAATTAGATCCCATTTGTCAATTTTGGCTTTTGTTTCAATTGCTTTTGGTGTTTTTTTCATGAAGTCTTTGGCCATGCCTATGTCCTAATGGTATTGCCTAGGTTTTCTTTTTGAGTTTTTATGGCTTTGGGTTTTACATTTAAGTATTTTATCCATCTTGAGTTAATTTTTATATGAGGTATAAGGAAGAGCTCCAGTTTCAGTTTTCTCCATATGACTAGCCAGTTTTTCTAGCACCATTTATGGAATAGGAGATCCTTTCCCCATTGCTTGTTTCTGTCAGGCTTGTCAAAGATCAGATGGTTGTAGATGTGTGGTGTTATTTCTGAGGTCTCTGTTCCACTCCATTTGTCTATGCTGTTTTGGTTACTGTAGCCTTGTCATATAATTTGAAGTTAGATAGTGTGGCACTTCCAGGTTTGTTCTTTTTGCTTAAGATTGTCTTGGCTATATGGGGTCTTCTTTAATTCCATATAAAATTTAAAATAGATTTTTCTAAGTCTGTGAAGAATGTCAATAGTTTAATGGAAATAGCATTGAATCTATAAATTACTTTGTGCAGTATGACCATTTTCACAATACTGATTCTTCCTATCCATGAGGAAAGAATGTTTTTCCATTTGTATCCTCTCTTATTCCCTTGAGCAGGGTTTGTAGTTCTTGAAGAGGCCCTTCACATCCCTTGTTAGTTGTATTCCTAGGTATTTTATTCTCTTTGTGGTGATTGTGAATGGAATTTCATTCATAATTTGGCTCTCTGCTTGCCTGTTGCTGGTGTAAAGAAATTCTTGTGATTTTTGCACATTTATTTTGTATCCTGAGACTTGCTAATGTTGCTTATCAGTTCAAGAGGTTTTGGGGCTGAGATGACGGGGTTTTCTAATATAAAATTATGTCATCTGCAAACAGACACAACTTGACTTCCTCTCCTCCTATTTGAATAATCCTTATTTCTTTATCTTGGCTTATTATCCTGGCCAGAACTTCCAATACTATGTTAAATAGCAGTAGTGAGAGAGGGCATCCTTGTCTTGTACTGGTTTGTAAAGAGAATGCTTCCAGCTTTTGCTGATTGATTATTATATTGGCTATATGTTCCATCAATACCTAGTTTATTGAGGGTTTTTAATATGAAGTGATGGTGAATTTTATCAAAGGCCTTTTCTGTGTCTGTTGAGATAATCATGTAGTTTTTGTCTTTAGTTCTGTTTATATGATGGATTAAGTTTATTGATTTGCATATGTTGGATAAGCCTTGCATCCCAGGGATGAAACCAACTTGATTGTGGTTGTCAAGCTTTTTGATGTCCTGCTGGATTTGGTTTGCCAGTATTTTATTGAGGATATTTGCATGATGTTCATCAGGTATATTGGCCTGAAATTTTCTTTTTCAGTTGTGTCTCTGCCAGGTTTTGGTATCAGGATGATGCTGGCTTCATAAAATGAGTTTGGGTGAAGTCTCTCCTTTTCAATTGTTCAGAATAGTTTCAGGAGAAATGGTACCAGCTCCTCTTTGTTTTTCTACTAGACTTCAGATGTGAATCCATCTGGTCCTGGGTTGGTTGGTTGGTTGTTTGTTTTGCTAGTAAGCTATTAATTACTGCCTCAATTTCAGAGCTTGTTATTGGTGTATTCAGGGATTCAATTTCTTCCTGGTTTAGTGTTGGTAGGGTGTATGTGTCCAGGAATTTATTCATTTCTTCTAGATTTTCTAGTTTATTTGCATAGAGGTGTTTATAGTATTCTCTGATGGTAGTTTATATTTCTGTGGGGTCAGTGGTGATATCCCCTTTATCATTTTTATTGGGTCTATTTGATTCTTCTCTCTCTTCTTATTAGTCTAGCTAGCAGTCTACCTATTTTGCTATTTTTTTCAAAAAACCAGCTCCTGGATTCTTTGATTTTATGCAGGGTTTTTCCTGTCTCTATCGCCTTCAATTTTTCTCTGGTCTTAGTTATTTCTTGTCTTCAGCTAGCTTTTGAATTAGTTTACTCTTGTCTCTTTCATTCTTTTAATTGTGATGTTAGGGTATAGGTTTGAGATCTTTCTAGCTTCTGCTATGGACATTTAGTGCTATAAATTTACCTTTTAACACTGCTTTAGCTGTGTCTCAGAGATTGTGGTACATTGTTTCTTTGTTCTCATTGGTTTCAAATAACTTCTTGATTTCTGCCTTAATTTCATTATTTACCCAGGAGTCATTCAGGAGCAAGTTGTTCAATTTCCATGAAATTGTGTGGCTTTCAGTGAGTTTCTTAATCCTTAGTTCTGATTTGATTGCACCACCATCTGAGAGACTGTTATGATTTCAGTTCTTTTGCATTTGCTGAGGAGTGTTTTACTTCCAATTATGTGGTTGATTTTAGCATAAGTGCCATGTGGCACTGAGAAGAATGTATATTCTGTGGATTTGGGGTGGAAAGTTTTGTAAACTTCTACTAGGTCTTGATCCAGAGCTGAGTTTATGTCCTGAATAGCCTTGCTAATTTTCCATCTCATTGATCTAACACTGGCAATGTGGTATTAAAGTTATAAATCTGAGTGCTCCTGTATTGGGTGCATATATATTCAGAATAGTTAGCTCTTCTTGTTGAATTGTTCCCTTTACCATTATGTAATGCCCTTTTCTTTGTCTTTTTTGATCTTGTTGGTTTAAAGTGTGTTTTGTCAGAGACTAGGATTGCAACAACCCCTCCTTTTTTTCTTCTTCTATTTGCTTAGTAAATTTTCCTCTATCCCTTTATTTTAAGCCTCTGTGTGTCTTTGTACCTGAGATGGGTCTCCTGAATACAGAACATCAATGAGTCTTGACTCCTTATGCGATTTGCTAGTCTGTGTCTTGGTTTTCTTTTTTTTTTTTTTTTTTTTTTGAGACAGTCTCACTCTGTCACGAGGTTGGATGGAGAGCATTGGCACGATCTCAGCTCACTGCAACCTCCACCTCCCAGGTTGAAGTGATTCTCCTGCCTCAGCCTCCCAAGTAGCTGGGATTACAGGCATGCACCACCACACCTAGCTAATTTTTCTGTATTTGTAGTAGAGACAGGGTTTCACCAGGTTAGCTAATATGGTCTCAATCTCTTGACCTTGTGATCCACCTGCCTCAGTCTTGCAAAGTGCTGGGATTACAGGTGTGGGCCACCACACCCAGCTGTCTGTGTCTTTTAATTGGGGCATTTAGCCCATTTACATTTAAGGTTAGCATTGTTATGTGTGAGTTTGATCCTATCATCATGACGCTATTTGGTTATTTTGCATAATAGTTGATGCAGTTTCTTCGTAGTGTCATTGGTCTTTATATTTTGGTGCATTTTTGCAGTGGCTGGTACTGGTTTTTCCTTTCCATATTTACTGCATTTATCAGGAGCTCTTGTAGGGAAGGCTTGGTGCCTCAGCATTTGCTTATCTGGAAAGAATTTTATTTCTCCTTTGCTTATGAAGCTTAGTTTGACAGGATAAGAAATTCTGGGTTGAAACTTCTTTTAAGAATGTTTAATATTGGCCCCTAATCTCTTCTGTCTTGCAGAGTTTCTGCTAAGTAGTCCACTATTCATCCGATGGACTTCCCTTTGTAGGTGACCTGGCCTTTCTCTCTGATGGCTCTTAACACTTTTTCCTTCATTTCAACCTTGGAGAATCTGATGGTTATGTGTCTTGGGGTTGATCTTCTCGTGGAGTATCTTAATGGTGTTCTCTGTATTTCCTGAATTTGTGCGTTGGCCTGTCTTGCTAGTTTGGGGAAATTCTCCTTGATAATATCCTGAAGTGTGTTTTCCAGCTTGTTTCCATTCTCTCCATCTTTTTCTGGTACTCCAAATCAAATGTAGGTTTGGTCCTTTTATCTTGGAGGCTTTGCTCATTCCTTTTCATTCTTTTTTCTCTATTCTTGTCTGCATGTCTTATTTCAGCAAGGTGGTCTTCAAACTCTGATAACCTTTCTTCCACTTGGTCTATTCAACTATTGATACTTGTGTATGCTTCTCAAAGTTCTTATGCTGTGTTCAGCTCCATCAGGTCATTCATGTTTCTCTTTAAACTGATTATTCTAATTAGGAATTCCTCTAACCATTTATCAAAGTTCTTAGCTCCTTTGCATTAGGTAGAACATGCTCCTTTAGCTCATTATAGTTTTTTATTATCTATCCTCTGAAGCCTACTTCTGTCAATTCATTCATCTGATCCTCTGTGCCCTCAATGGAGAGACACTGTGATTATTTGGAGAAGAGGCACTCTGGTCTTTTGGGTTTTCAGCATTTTTTCATTGATTCTTTCTCATCTTTATGAGTTTGTCTAGTTTCAGTCTTTGATGCTGCTGACTCTTGGATGGGGTTTTTGTGGGGACCTTTTTTTGTTGTTGATGCTGTTGTCACTTTGTTTGTTTGTTTTTCTTTCAATAATCATGTCCCTCTTCTGTAGGGCTGCTGCAGTTTCCTCGGGCCTTATTCATCTGATTCACTTCTGTGCCTAGAGATGTCTCTCAAAGAGGCTGGAGAGCAGCAAAGATGGGTGCCTTCTCCTTCTTCTGGGACCTCTGACCTCGAGGGGCACCAACCTGATGCCAATAGGATTGCTTCCGTATAGGGTGTCTGATAACCCCTGCTGGAGGGTCTCACCCAGTTGGGTGGCATGGGGAGCAGGACCCATTTAACAAATAAAACTTTTTCCCTTGGTGGATAGAGTGTGTTTCACTGGGGGAAAACCCACTCATCTGGGCTGCCGGGATTCCTCAGAACTACCAGGAGGACAGGCTAAGTCTGCTGGTCTGCAGAGACTGTGGCCACCCCTCCCTCTAGGGGCTCAGGTTCAGGGAGATACAAATTCTGTCCCTGAGCTTTTGGCTGGAGTTATTGGAGATCCTGCAGGGAAGCCCTGCCCACTGAGGAAAGATGGGTCAGGGTTAGACCTGAAATGGCACTCTGGCTGCTGACTGCCATAGCCAGTGTGTTGGGCTATGGGGACAGGTCTTGTGACCAAGCCATCCAGCCTCCCTGGCTCCAGCAGGGAAAAACACAGCCTGGGGCTACAGAGATGGATGCTGCCTTTTCCCCCACCCAGGGAGCTTAGCATGGTAGGCAATTCTGAGTCCGAGTGCTGCCTGCTGCTTCTCCCCGAAGGAGCTCAAAGGGCTTAGACAGCAGGCAGCAGCAGCCCATACTGGTCACCTCTCCCCCTGGGAGTTTGGTAGGCTTAAGCTGATTCCAGCTGAGAGACTGTAAGAATCTGTTCCAGGGTTGGGATGCTAGGTCCCAGTGACATGGTTTTGAGAGTGGAATCTTCCAATCCATGGGTTGCACAGTTCTGTGGAAAAAGCACATTTTCCCTGGCTGAGTAGCACACTCACTCACTGCCTTCCTTGGCTGTGGGAAGGGGGTTCCCCTTCCCTAGGTGTCTCTCAGGTGGGCTACTGTACCACACTGCTCTTCCTTCTCTTGGTGGATCATGGCAGCCTTTTTGTCAATTTTGATGAAAGAACCTGGATACCTTGGCTGTCAGTAAAGGAATCACATGCTTATGGTTTTTTACAATGGGAGCCTCCAAACGTAGCTGCTTCTAGTTGGCCATATTGGTCCCACCACCCTAAGAAAGTCTTGATCCCATATACATCTTCTGAAAAACATCCTAGAGGCGAAATATGCAGATTGTGAGAGTTTTATACATCTACAGCTTTAGAGGGGATATGATTTTGGAACACCTGCTTCTGTACCTGGAGACTATGAAGGAAAAAAATCTGTGAATTGATGCCACTAACCTGGCCAGTAGCAGCTCAGGTACCAGCGAAATTGAAGGGCTTCATAATTCAAGGAATTTTAATAAAGTGAAACACAAAATTATCTTCAAAGCAGGGTATTAAAGCAAAAATGTTAGTAATGAAAACAGGAAGTTACACAGCCAACAGGTTAAGAGCACAAGTTGTAGAGCCAGAACAACTGGGTTCAACAACCAACTCCGATACCATGTGACCTTGGGTAACTCATCCCAATTCCTTGAACTCACATTTTGTTACCTATAGAATAGAAATAATACTTATCTACCTCACAGGACTATTATGTGAATCAGGGAAGTGAAGGTATACCAAGTACCTGGTATGCAATAAATGGGCGATACATCACTTCATAGTGCTATGATCTAGATCAAGTCAGTTAATCTCTCTTCATTTGTTTCTTTACCTGTATATCAGAATAAATGATAATTAATCTGCCTATTATATGATTTTCACAAATTACAAATGAAGAAATCAATGGGAAAGTGCTTTGTAAAGCCAAATACAATAATCAAACTAAAAGATCATTATCAATAACCCAAGTATATTATCTGAAAATGCCAATGATCTAAGTGAATATCAGGACCTGATTGGTTTTGTGACCTTGTTTCTGGCTCCCTATATTGGGTGTAACCTGTTGCCAAATCTAGTCACAAATCTATCCTAATCAAGTTTCTTTGTTGGTCTCACCCAGTTTCCAACTATGAATCCACCATTAGGGCTACAGCTAACCTCATTTGGTTTTGCTCCTGCACATCTTCTTTATGAACTTAGAAACCTATACTTCCAAATTTGACCCTGGCATCTAGATTTTTCATACTGCTCACCCAATTTAAGTTGACTAAACATATGGTGTCTAAATTCTGTTTCTAAGTTTCCAAACTGGTTTTTCCTTCTTACTAGCCCTCAAATATTTCCTGTCCTTCTCAAATGTTAGTCCCATGGTCTCTGCTAGGGGAGCTGGGCTGCCCATTTGAATTGAATCTGTGAAGGCTAGCATGTGATATGACAATTTTTTAGCATAAAGTTGTACATATTAATAGTTATGAAAATATTTCTGGTTACAATGTATTCCTATGGGAAATGACATGTGACACACATCCTTTGGACATATGTAGCAAGATTTCAGGTTCACTGGGTCCTGATGAGGCAAGGAACAGATGCGATCCCAGCCAAAGGTACATATTTAAACTCTTTCTATGGACAGCATACTTCTTTTTTTATATAGTTTAAGTTCTAGGGTACATGTGCAGATCGTGCAGGATTGTTACATAGGTATACACACGCCATTGTGGTTTGCTTCATCCATTCCCCCATCACCTACATTACGTATTTCTCCTAATGTCATCCCTCCCCAATCCCCTACTCCCTGCTATCCCTCCCTTAGCTCCCCACCCCTCAACAGGCCCCAATGTGTGATGTTCCCCTCCCTGTGTCCATGTGTTCTCACTGTTCAACACCCACTTATGATTGAGAACATGCAGTGTTTGGTTTTCTGTTCTTGTGTCAGTTTGCTGAGAATGATGGTTTCCAGCTTCATCCAGGCAGCTATAAAAAAGAATGAGTTCATGCCCTTAGCATGGACAGCATACTTCTTTGGCCTATTGCCATGGCTGTTAGTAGATTAAAAAGACCCAATGTGTATCCTAGAGTGAAATGGAGAAAAGAAAACTATTTTGAGAAGACTAAAAAATGAGCTTATTGAGCTTTAAATGTATTTGTCTGTTTCAGGCAGTAGAAAGTTTGAAGTGGATTAAATTAACATAGTCCCTGGCACACAATTGACAATCAATACATATTTGATGAAGAAATTAATTACCTATGCAGTTTTTAAGATCATATCTAGATAAGAATTTTAAAATGGCAATTTTTTCTATGTCTTATAAATCACATTATTCTTCTGAATTGTTTCAGTAACAAACACCTTGGAAAATTATTGTTGTAGCATAGAAGAGACTGGGATGTTCTAGTAGTCATGAGCTTTATAAGACACAGGATGGGTTCAGGAACACAATGGAGGCACTGTGAGATGGACCTGAGATAAAATTTCATAGATCAAGAGCCAAGACAGTTGACTAGATGCAGCCAGGAAGGGCTTCACCCCCCAAGAGAAAAGAACATCAAGAAGACTGGCACACTCTAAGTGGATCTTCAGATGGAAGAAATGACACAGACCCTGGGATGATGGGGGAAGATGCTGGGAACCCTGCGCAGGGTTGTCGAGTGCCAGGACTCATTCCTGGCCCTTGGCATCTCCAGTGGATGGGCTGAGTTAAACAGGCATGGAGTGGCCCACTCTTACCGTGGACCTCAGGAATCCTAGATGCAGGAGACCCCATGAACCCCACAGGCATCTGAGCTGGCAGGGAGGGCTTCTTGAAGAGTTGGCAGGGACAGGACTCCAGCCTGTGCAGAGCCCAGAGAGTTTGGCATAGAAACAGCTGCAGTGGAACACAGCCAGGGACACTCATCCCCTAAAACTTACCACATTCCTCTAGGTGGCTTTGGACTTTGTTGATTGTCAGACATGGACAAAACAGGGCTATCTTGACTGTGGGACATGACCAATCTGACACAAGTGCTCCCCATCTGTCAGCCTCTCCCAGGGTTCCTGCCTGGCAGCACCTACTTATAGCACAGCCTAAGATGCCCAATGAACATGCTTTCCAGTAGCCACCTTCATACTTCCTTTACTGGAAGATCCCAACTAATGATCAGAGAGCTTCTGCAGATGGGACCCTACCAGCACACAGACACCACAGCCTCCCTCAACTGCTTTGCCAGTGCATGCACACAAGTGGACCTTGACACCCTGTCACAACCGGTGAAGGCACACACACATGTACAAACCCCATCACCTTGCAGCGACTGGAACATGTCCAGACCTTGCTGTCACCACCCTGCCCTTGCCAGCATGCACACAGACCCTGCTGCCCTAGTACTGCTAATGCACATACACAAGTTCATATTCTGCTACCACTGCCCTGAAAAAGCACTTTTGCTGGCATCCCCACATCAAAATGTTATTGTCAAGGACCAGGAACACCTTGGCCTCTTGAGTGCAGCAGGTGCTTAAAGTTAAGAGGCCACAGAACAAAGTTACAGCATGGTATCAACATCCCAGGGTTAGAGCATGCAGCCAAAGAGTGCTGAGCTGGGCCCTAACACACTGAAATCATCAAAAATGAAGGCTGTCAACTGAACTCAACTTATACCATAGTTAAACCCTCAAGGTCATCAAAATACATAAAAGCAAAAAGCCCCATCCAAATGTTAGCAACTTCAAAGAATAAAGGAACATCATCCCACAGAAATGAGAAAAAAAATCAGGGCAAGAATTCTGGCAACTAAAAAAGTCAGAGTATTCTTACATCCAAATAATCATACTAGCTCCCCAGCCATGGTTCTTAACCAGGCTGACATGGCAGAAATGACAGATATAGAATTCAGAATCTGGAGGACAGTGAACATGATCAAGATTCAGGAGAAAGCTGAAACCCAATTCAAGGAACCTAAGGAAGTCATTAAAATGACATAAGACCTGAAAGAAGAAATAGCCATTTTATGAAAAAGCCAAACAGATCTGATAGAGCTGAAAAACTCACTTCAAGAATTTTATAATACAATCACAAGTATTATCAGGAGAATAGACCAAGCTGAGGAAAGACTCTCAGAGCTTGGCCACTGGTTCTTTGAATCAATTCCATCAGACACAAATAAAGAAAAAACAATGAGTGAACAAAACCTCCAAGAAATATGGGATTACATAAAGAGACCAAATCTATGACTCATTGGCATCTCTGAAAGAGAGAGAGAGTGTGTAAGAAACTTGAAAAACATATTTGAGGACATCATCTGTGAAAATTTCCCCAACCTCAGTAAAGAGGTTGACATTCAAATTCAGGAAAACTATAGAACCCCTGTGAGATACTACACAAAACGACCACCCCCAAGACACATAGTAAACAGATTTTCCAAGGTCAATGTAAAAGAGAAAATATAAAATGGAGCTAGAGAGAAGGGTCAGGTAACTTACAGAAGGAATGCCATTGGGCTAACAGCAGACCTTTCAGTAGAAACCCTACAAGCCAGAAGAGATTGAAGTTTATATTCAGAGTTCTTAAAGAAAAGCAATTCCAACCAAGAACTCCATATCTAGCCAAACTAAGTTTCATAAGTGAAAAAGTAATAAAATCCTTTTCAGACAAGCAAATGCTAAAGGAATTTGTTACCACCACACCTGCCTTACAAGAGGTTCTTAAGGGAGTGCTAAATATGGAAAGGAAAATCCATTACTGGCCACCACAAAAACACACTTAAGTACATACATCATTGACACTGTAAAACAACTACACAATCAAGTCTGCATAATAACCAGCTAACACCACAACAGTAGGATAAATCCTCACACATCAATATTAACCTGGAATATAAATGGGCTAAATACCCTACTTAAAAGGAATAGAGTGGAAAGTTGGATAAAACAGCAAGACCCAACCATACACTGTCTTCAAGAGACTCATATTATGTGCATTGACATCGTAGGCTCAAAGTAGAAGCACAAAGAAAGATCTAACAAGCAAATGGAAAGCAAATAAAGAGCCAAGGTTGCTATTCTAATTTCAGACAAAACAAACTTTAAGCCAACAATGATCAAAAAGGACAAAGAAGGGTATTACATAATGATAAAGGGTTTAATTCAACAAGAAGACTTAACTATCTGCATATATATGCACCCAACAGAGGAGCAACAGGATTCATGAAACAAGTTCTTGCAGACTTACAAAAAGACTTAGATAACCACATCATAATAGTAAGAGACTTCAACACCCCACTGATAATATTAGATAGATCATCAACAGATACTCAAAAGCTAAACTTGACAGTTGATCAACTGGAACTAACAAACATTTACAGAACACTCATATCCAATAAAAAATTTACATTCTTCTTATCTTCACATGGCATGTGCTCTAAAATTGACTACACAATCAGCCATAAAGCAATTCTCAAACAATTCAAAAAATGAAATGAAATCAACCATACTCTCTGACCACAGCACTATAAAAATAGAAGTTAATATCAAGAAGATCCCTCAAAATCATACAATTATATAAAAATTAAACTGGCTCCTGAATGACTTTTGTGTAAATAATGAAATTAAGGCAAAAATCAAGAAATTATTTAAAAATAACAAAAACAAAGATACAACATACCAGAATCTCTGGGACACAGCTAAAGAAATGTTAACAGGAAAGTTTATAGCACTAAATGCCCACATCACAAAATTACAAAGACCTCAAATTAACAACATCACATCACATCTAGAGGAAACAGAAAAGCAAGAACAAACCAACATTAAATATAGCAGAAGACAAGACAAAACCAAAATCAGAGCTGAATTGAACAATTTGGAGACATGAAAAAAAGCACATAAAAGATCAAATAAATCAAAGTATGTTTTTTGAAAGAATAAATAAGATTGATAAACTGCTCTCTAGACTAATAAAGAAAGATGACAAACGGGACATTACCACCAACCCCACAGAAATGCAAAAACAAAAACAAAAACAAAAACAAAACAAAACCCAGAGAGTATTATGAACACCTCCATGCACACAAACTAGAAAACATAGAAGAAATGGATAAACTCCTGGAAACATAAAACCTCCCAAGATTGAACGAGGGAAAAATTGCAGCCCTTAACAGATAAGTAGTGAGTCCCAAAATTGAATCAGTAATAAAAGGCCTACAACCATAAAAATACCTTAATCAGCTAGATTAACAACTGAATTCAACCAGAAACATAAAGAAGAGCTGATACCATTCCTACTGAAATTATTTTTAAAAATCAAGAAGAAGGGACTCCTTCCTAACTCATTCTATGAGGGTGACATCATTCTAGTATCAAAACCAGTCAGAAACACAACCAAAAAAAAAGAATACTTCTGCCCAACATCCCTGAAGAACATAGATGCAAAAATCCTAATCAAAATACTAGCAAACAGAAACCAGCAGCAAATCAAAAAGCTAATCCATCACAGTCAAGTAGGCTTTATCTCTGGGATGCAAGGTTGGTTCAACATATACAAATCAATAAATGTGATTCATCATGTAAGCAGAAATAAAAACAGAAACCAAAAGATTATCTTAATAGATACAGAAAAGGCTTTCAATAAAATTCAGCATCTCTTCATATTAAAAACCCTCAACAAACCAGACATTGAAGGGACATACCTCAAAAAAATAAGAGCCATTTATGGCAAACCCACAGTCAACATCAGACTGAATGGATAAAAGCTGGAAGCATTCCCCTTGAGAAGCAGAATAAGACAAGTATGCCCACTCTCACCTCTCCTATTCACCATAGTACTGGAAGTGCTAGCCAGAGCTATCAGGCAAGAGAAAACAAAAATAAAAGGCATTTAGATAGGAAGAGAAGAAATAAATCTATCTCCCTTCACAGACTATATGATTCTATGCCTAGGAGACACCATAGTTTCTGCCCAAAGGCTCCTGGAGCTGATAAACAACTTCTATAAAGTTTCAGAATACAAAATCAATGTACAAAAATCAGTAGTATTTCTATACACCAATAACATCCAAGCTGAGAGCCAAATCAAGAGGGCAATTCCATTCACAATTGCCACAAAAAGAATAAAATATCTACGAATACAGCTAGCTGGGGCAGTGACAGATCTCTGTGATGAGAATTACAAAACACTGCTGAAAGAAATCAGAGACAGTACAGACAAATAGAAAAGTATTTCATGTGCATGGACAAAAAGAATCAACATTGTTAAAATGGTCATACTGCCCAATGCAATTTACAGATTCAGTGTTATTCCTATCAAACGATTGATGACTTTTTTCACAGAATTTGGAAAAATATTCAGAAATTCATATGGAGCTAAAAAGGAACCAAAAGAGCCCAAACAGCCAAAGCAATCCTAAGCAAAAGAAACGAAGCTGGTGGAATCACACACCTAACTTCGACATATACTACAGGGATACAATAACAAAACAGCATGATACTAGTAGAAAAATAGACACATAAACCAATGGTACATGTTAGAAAACCCGGAAATAAAGTAGCACACCTACAACCATCTGATCTTCAACAAAGTCAACAAAAACAAGCAATGTGGAAATGACTCCCTATTCAATAAATAGTGCAGGGTTGCCTGTCTAGCTATATGCAGAATATTGAAAATGGATCCCTTCCTCTCACCATAACCCAAAACTATTAAAATCCTAGAATAAAACCTAGGAATACCATTCTGCACATAGGCCCTGGCAAAGATTTCATGATGAAGATTCCAAAAGCAATGGCAACAAAAACAAAAACTGACAAATGGGACCTAATCAAACTAAAGAACTTCTGCACAGCAAAGAAAACTATCAATAAACAGACAACCTACAGAATGGGAGAAAATATTCACAATCAATGCATCTGACAAATATCTAATATCCAGAATCCATTAATATATGGAATCTAAATCAACAAGCAAAAAACACAAACGACTCCATTAAAAAATGGCCAAAGGACATGAACAGACACTTCTCAAAAAAAGACATACCTGTGGCCAACAAGTATATGAAAAAATATTCAATACCACTAATCATTAGAAAAATGCAAATCAAAACCATGATGAGATATCATGTCACACCAGTCAAAATGACTATTATTAAAAAGTCAAAAAATAACAGATGTTGACAAGGTTGCAGAGAAAAGGGCACACTTACATACTGCTGGTGGGAATGAAAATTAACTAAGTCACTGTGGAAAGTAGTGTGGCAATTCCTCAAAGAACTTAAAATAGAACTGTTTGACACAGCAATCCCATTACTGGGTATATACTCAAAATAATATAAATCATTCTACCATAAAGACACATGCATGCATGTGTTCATTGCAACACTATTCACAATAGCAAAGACATGAAATCAACCAAGGTACTGAACAATAGTGAACTGGGTAAAGAAAATGTGGCACATATACACCATTGAAGAGTACATAGCTATACAAAAAGAATAAAATCCCCCATTGCATCTATTTGATTCTCTCTTTTCTTCTTTATTAATCTGGCTACTGGTCTATTTATTTTGTTGATCTTTTCAAAAAATCATCTCCTGGATTTATTAATTTTTAAGGGTTTTTCATGTCTCTATCTCCTTCAGTTCATACCATCTCATGCCAGTTAGAATGGTGACCGTTAAAAAGTCAGAAGACAACAGATGCTGGAGAGGATGTGGAGAAATAGGAACACTTTTACACTGTTGGTGGGAATGTAAATTAGTTCAACCATTGTGGAAGACAGTGTAGCAATTGCTCAAGGATCTAGAACTAGAAATACCATTTGACCCAGCAATCTCACTACTGGGTGTATATATCCCACTACTGGGTGTATATATCCCACTACTGGGTATTTATATTCCCAAAGGAATATAAATCATTCTATCATGAAGACACATGCACACGTGTTTATTGTGGCACTGTTCACAATAGCAAATACTTGGAACCAACCCAAATTCCCATCAATGATAGACTGGATAAAGAAAATTTGGCATATATATACCATGGAATACTATGTAGCCATAAAAAAGGATGAGTGCATGTCCTTTGAAGGGACATGAAGCTGGAAACCATCATTATCAGCAAACTAGCACAAGAACAGAAAACCAAACACTGCATGTTCTCACTCATAAGTAGGAGTTGATCAATGAGAATCCACGGACACAGGGAGAGAAACATCACACAATGGGGCCTGTTAGAGGGTGAGGGGATAGGGGAAGGATAGCATTAGGAGAAATACCTAATATAGATGATGGGGTGATGGATGTAACAAACCACCATGGCATGTGTATACCTATGTAACAAACCTGCACGTTCTGCACATATACCCCAGAACTAAAAGTATAACAATTTAAAAAATAAAAATAAAAACATGTTGTTTGCAGCAACATGGGTGCAGCTTGAGGCCGTTTACTAACCCATTTAATGCAGGAACAGAAAACCAGATACCACATGTTCTCACTTATCAGTGGGAGCTAAATATCGATTACACATGGGCACAAAGAAGAAAACAATAAACATGAGAGACCACTTGAGGATGGAGGGTAGAAAGAGGGTAAGGACTGAAAAACTATGTATCATGTATTACGCTCATCACCTGGGTGAATAAATAACCTGTATGCCAAACCCCCATGGCTTACAATTTAGCCATGTAAAACCTGTAAATATACCCCCTTAACCTAAAATAAAAAGTGGAAAGAAAACCACAATAATAATATAAATAGTAAATCAAAATTGGACCCAAGATGTTAAAAGAATAATTATGTTGATTGAAAGACTGGTGGATAATTTTTTGGCCAGAAAATACAGCCCTATTGCCCTAGAGGGAACTACAAGTCATTTGAAAGCCCACCTTCTCCAGAGTCAATCACGATATGAATTTGTAAACTGTACGTGGTAGCACATCTATCTAGGATAGATGTTGAAAGGCTACAAAAGTTTTCATATAAAGTATCAAGTTTTTATTATTTTTTCAATGTCTAGTGAAAAAGAAAACAGACACATCCCACATGAATTGTTCCTCATCACATTAAAACACAAGACCCGTTTGTGTCCTTAGGCAGTGACAATGTAATGCCATTGTTTAGTGTAATATCTGGGCAGTGGCAGGAGGTATAAGCCAAGGGCCAGCTTCTCACCAGAGGCCAGAAATTGCCTTTCAGCTCCTTTTATGTTTATTTCCAACCTATGTCTGCTATTTTTACACAACTATCTGCCCTTTATTCATCTTTTCCTCTCTTTTTGTTCTATTTCCTGTATCGAACTCTGAGAGGATGTGGTTTAACAGATATACTGAGCTATGAACTTCTCTGAGAGTAGGCCCAATAGAATCAAAACTATTAATAGCACCTGTTTCAACCATGGCTACATTAAACTTTTTCCTTTTTCTATCATTACTTCCTTTTTCAAATATCTGTGCATTTTCTGCCATAAATCTAGGTTTATGAAGACATCACTGGTGAGATGATTTTAAGATAAAGAAAGTATCTCTCTAGGAAAAACAAAGTTTTAATAAAAAACAAAACAACACACAGAAAAGAATTTGAAAGACAGAAAATTTTTAAGTATTGACTAATAAGCAATTTCCAATTACCAAGTTCAGTTTTAAAACTGAATATAACTAAAGTCTTCACATCTGTGTACAGAGACAGTTAAACTATAATGCATGGTTATCTACTAGTGTTTCTGAGCATTACAGCATTTTAGAGCTGAGAGTGAACCTAGAAATCATCTCTAACTCTCTGGTGTTTCAAATGAGAAAACTGAGACCCAGAAAGACTTACTCAAGTTGGTAACAGCTAGCTAGGGACTGAGCGAGGTCTAAATATAGTGCTAAGCTCAAGTTTTCATTGATCTGGTCACTTAACTTGGTTCAAATCACAGAAAAAAAAAAAACAAGGGAAGTTATAAATCTGCATTTGAACTTTCAACATGTCTTAGAGGAGTCAGAAATGATATGTCAGTTAGGAGTCATTGTTATGGTAAAGGTAGCTAATCATGGTAATACAGTTTCATGAATAGATTTGCCTAAGACTCTACAGGTAGCACAGTAAGAGGATGAGAGATATTAAATAGAAAGATTCTATGTTATTATATCAGGTTGGTACTTGGACCTTGAGAACATGTGCTTCAACTGGACTTTTTCAATTACCTAAATAATCAAAGAGGTTCCAACAAAAGATTGTTATACACTCAAAAAGTCCAGGAGAGGAAGACTCTAAAATCTTTTCCACCATGGAAGACAAAACTATAGCTCTGTTTCCATAATCAAATCAAATTACTATCTTTAAAGTGACTGTCACCTTTCAACTTCAGGAAGATCCGAGTAGATAACACAAGCCAAAAGCATTATTATTAAATTCTACAAATTTCCTTAAATTGAGTATTCATCAAGAGAAAAAACTCAGTCTCGCATTTCACTACTATTCTCAGATAAGGCTATTTATGAGACTTCAATTAGCTGACCAACAAATTTATAAAGTCACCAGCAAGGAATAAAACAAGATTGTTTTGTCAACCAATGATGGACACTTTTGATTATGTTATGTTTTAATGGTCATAAAACTGTGTAACTAAATTTTTTTCAGAATAAAATTGAGCTACACACCAGAAAGACAGCTTTCAATACTTCCTAAAAATAGCTTAACAAAAATATGTGATAAAGCCAACATATATTTGAGTAAATGACAAACACAGATCTAGAAATTATACAAATGCACTTCTTAGTTTCACTCAGAATAATGCTTTCCACTGATGAGTTAGTACTATGAAGAGGTTCTGAACAATTGACAGAGCCAGGCAATGTCCGAATACAGATTAGAAATGCACCAAGATGCCTTCTAACTATAAAGGACATTTTTTTCCTGTTTGATCAATAACACCCAACTCAAACATTGATTATTTTAGACCTAGTGGAAAGGAGCTAGCAAAATGCATGAGGAGACAGTTTCCTAAAGCTGTTAAGGCCAATGTTTTCCATAATACAGCAAATTAGCAAATTTTATAATATACATATGTGTGTGTGTGTACAATAGTCCAAATGTATTTGCAATGTAAAATATATTTTTAATCTAAAATATGAGAATATGCTGAGTAGTCAGATCTTTTCCCCTTTAAGCTCACATTGTGGGAAGGAGATGGATAATCCATTGAAAAATCTGCAGCCATAATAGTTGTTTTAGATCAGCAGTTGTGCCTCAGAAGGGGATGAACTTGCTCCAGTTCTGAAGCCCTCAAGCTTCTATTAACAACCCATAGACCACAATTAATTTCATTGTCCTGCCTAACTGCAAACAGTCTGAATAATGTGGGGAAGCACATGAATCTGATGAGCAGTTAGTATCTCTACCACTGTTCCTTCTAGTGTTTTAACCCTGACCAATTCACTTGGCCTCTCTATGCTTTAGTTTCCCTATATGTAAGATGAAGTATATAATAGTACCTACCTTAGAGCACCAATGTGAGCTAATAAATGAGCTAATAAATGAAACATGAGCTAATAAATGAAAAGTACAAAGTACAGAACATAGCTCTCATTTTCCTATTCTTAACACACTGAATTAGTGACAGTCTGGATATATGACACTCTGCAGACAGAGTATTAAGTGGCAAAAGGGTATCCTGCCTACTCCAAGCAACTAGCTAAGCTATACATGTACTGGAGTCTGTAAGACAATATTAATGGGATGTAGGAGACCACATGACCAGACAAATAGGAAAGCCACAGTTAGATGGGCAGATATGATTTTACAGTACTGCTGATTTTCAGTTAGAAAGTATGATGACAGAATGAAGAACAATAGTTTGGGAGTCAGATATATTTGAACTTGAATCTTGGCTCTATCACCTATATTTGCCAGACTTTGTACAAGTCCATGAAAGGGTCTTTATAAGAACATTGCCTGCATTTCATTTGAAGAGTGCCAGGTCAGCATGGGTAGGGGATTATTGTTTCTCTAGGAGAGGCATAGAAAGGCCTAAATGGAAACAAAGCAGTATCCAGGTAGGGTTTTAGCCTAGAGTCAAGTGGTAAAGGTTTGTTACTGAGGGACTGGAGCCAGATATGGGGTAGCCTACTCAAGGCATATGTAACTGGAAATGCCAGAAAAAAAATATAAGTCCAAAATTCCTTAGGTAAACAGAGTCAAATCCTGGGAATTGAGTGCAAACAACAAGTCCAAAAGCTTAGAGACAGGATTGGATTGATGATGAAGTTCAAACTTTAGAATTAGATGAAGAAAAGTCAGAAGGATTTCAGGTTTTCAAACATGAGAAAATTTCAGTACAATTGCTAAATATCAGTCTCCTCCTTTGTTAACCAAGGGAAATAATAACTTCCTAAAATTGTGGCCATGAACTTTCATTCAGCATACTAAACATAAAACACATATTAGGATCACCAGCTGATAATGAAAAATAAATGGTCATCCCCTTGTACTCAAAAGTAGTTCAAACCTATTTCTGGAAACATGATTCTATAGTCATTAACTCATGTCACCACTGATGCAAAATACTTGGGACCTACATGATGACAAAGGCTTCCAGTCCTAATGATGGCAAATATCACAGGCAAAAAACAACACTGTGAGTCTCTCCAACAATATCAAGGTTTTTATCTTCTTTTCTCATTCTAGGGAAAACCTGTACACTCTCTGTACGTTTCTATCTGGCTATCATCTGCTTCTCCCATTGTTTTTTACCCATTTCCTTTAGTGAGACAATGTTTACCAATGATGTAATGATAAATGACTCTCTGAGATAGCCAAGTATGGTCCCTGAAATTCACAGATGAAAAAGGTTCTACTGGAAGTAAAAATAATACTTAATTACAAGTAATACTGTCCATCTCCTAAAGCAGGGGTTCCCATCCCCTGGACCGGAGACTGCTACCAGCCTATTAGGAACGGGGCTGCACAGCAGGAAGTTAGAAGCTGAGCTCTGTCTCATGTCAGATCAGATCAGCGGAGGCATTAGATTCTCATAGGAGCGTGAACCCTATTGTGAACCACGCATGTGAGAGATGTAGGTCACATACTCATGAGAATTTAATACCTGCCCCCGAAAGGTCTGTGGAAAAACTGTCTTCCATGAAACTGGTCCTTGGTACCCTAAAGTTTGGGGACTACTGTTCTAAAGAATTATCATTGCTGGGTGATGTTTTTAAGTCTGAATAGAGAAAATTCAATATCACCATTTGAAGGAGAGACTCATATATCAGCCTCACCTTTATCTATGAACTTCCAAGTACACATAATTAGGACTTCCATTTTATATATATCTTGAAAATTTAGAAGTTATAGATAGCCACAAAGATCTGCTAATCCAGTTCTCTCTTTTAAAGGTAAAGTAACCAAATGAAATCACAAACAGGGCTTGTGATGCCCTGTTCACATTTACACTCACAGCATGATGTACTTTCCACTGTACCACATTGCTTCTCTCCTCCACATTTTACTCTGAAACATAAGAGAGTACTTTTAGACTTTCAGTAGTTCTGTGAGCTTCTTTCCCTAGCTGGTTAAGAAAGCTTTGTGATGACTTTGGTTATTTAAGTTCACAATGATTAAAGTTGAAATTTGTTACAAGCTGGCTGCAGCAACCAGTCAGAACAATCACTAATTCTTTCCAAGATCTCATTGAATTTCTATGGCTCTTGCTGGAACTGCATTTAAGTATTCAAGGGAGAAAAAGCAAATGTAACGTCTCAATTCAATAAGAAACTGGATTTACACCAACAGTGATTTTAAAAAATAGTAACCCTTCCCTGTGGGTTCATTTTTTTTCCTGCAGTGACTGAATATGCTAAACTTCACAAAATGCATTTATGAATGTATGCAAGTGGACAAGTCTATTGGGAGGAAAGAGGGCGTGTGTGTGTGTGTGTGTGTGTGTGTGTGTGTGATTACATGAGTTTATTCATTGATTTGAAATAAAAGGCATATTTTGTTTTTGGTTTTATCATTAAGTATTGAGGAAATAATCATATTCACCTTGTCATGTTAAGAGTCTAAATGCCTAAGTGAATCACCTTCATAAAGTTAATTTCAGGATTAGCAATAACAGAAGAATAAAAGACCCAAATGGTACCCAAGACTGCTGTGGTTATGAACTAAAATGTGTTCCTCTTTAAAGCAGTGAACTAATGCCAAAATTCAAAACTTTGAATTTACATTACATAATATAAATTTTATTTACATTACATCATTTATATAAATGATTCTATACACAAAACACTAATGAGATGTTGGATGAGACTTTTTCAAATTGACAAGTTTGCACCTAGAGTAATAGAATAAATGAATACAGCATTTTACATGCATACACTGTGGAAAATAATAACTACCTAGCAAGGTAGGCATCAAGATGTAATGAGAATCATAAATATAAAGCACATAGTAGGATCTTCAGCTGATAATATATAATAAATGGTCATTTCCTTCTCCTCAAAGGATTGTTCAAATCAATCCTTAAATCTTTGGCATTTCAAGGAATGAGTTTCTAAATAACAACTCATCAATTTAGAAAATGTATTCAGCGCAAGGTAAATTTGTGCCTTCTATATGATTTTACTCAATAACACAGTAACTCATTTCCATTCCTGAATCCATGCTTTTCAACAAAGTGGATAGAAACAGAGCTGTCCCCTCACCTCCCCTATCAGTGCCAATTCTGTTCCATCTACCCAGGTGCCAATTCTGTTCCCTCTTTCCCCTGGCCTTTACTTTCAGATGGCTATCATTATTTCCCCTAAGATATCAATTGATAATAAAATCTGCTATTTATTTCCTGGAGTCATTTGTATTTCTTTGAAGACTTTGAAAGGCAAAAAAACATCTGAGAGCCAAATATATCCATTTTTAATAATGGAAGCAATGTAATTTGCAGGAAGATTACTGTAACTCCACCCATTTTCATCCCAGTATCAGGACTGGAAATAGAATCCTTGATGGGTCAGAGGATTGAAGAATCTATACAGTCTACTCTGTGATTCTTTGTGTAAGTTAGTTTCCCTCTACAAAAAGGCTAGCTCTGCCTTTGTGCTGGAAGCGCTTGATCTCACTAAGTTGCACTTCACTCACTTATCTATATTACTTTTCCAAACCCAGGCAGAAAAAAGAATTAGTAAAGTGAATTTATATAATTAGATAAGAATGAATCAAACCACAGTACTTCCAAATAGGACTAACAGTAGTTTCTAGTAGGCATAGCTAAAGAATTCCTAGTTCCTACTTAAAATCTAGTTGGGAGTAGGGGAATAGGAGGGAATACTGCTTAAATGATAACCACAGGACATTCACGTAATAATACTTTCAACATTATCTATAAAGGACTGGGCATGGTGGCTCATGGCTGTAATCTCAGCACTTTGAAAGGCAGAGGCAGGAGGATCACTTGAGGCCAGGAGTTCAAAACCAGCCTGAACAACATAGCAAGACCCTGTCTTTACAAAAGAAAAATTTAAAAATTAGTCAAGTGTGGTGGTGCATGCCTGTAGTCTCAACTAGTTGGGAGGCTTAGGCAGGAGGATCACTCAGGCCGGAAGATCACTCAAAGCCCAGGAGTTCGAGGATACAGTGAGCCATAATCATGCGACTGCATTCCAGTCTAGGGGACAGAGTGAGACTATTTCAAAAAACAAAGGGAGGAAAAAAAAGAAAAAAAGAAAAAAAACCAAAGGATTTGGATCTGGCCCATTTCACTAATGAAATGTCCATCATCTCTCAGATCTCACCTACCTACCTACTTGCCAAGAGAGACTATATCTAAATACTAGAATGTTTGATATTGTTTCCTGAGCAGTGTTTCCTTGATATGGTCCAAAACTTATACTTGAAACTGGATAGGCAGGGAAGGGGGCTTGCTGAAGAAAGCCACAATTTTTGGTTCTTATTCCTTGAAACATTATGTGATGTGGTTAAGTATCCAAACCTTGTATTTCAACTGTCTTTTAGCACCTCTCCTTCCTTTTTCTGGTTACAACTTGCCTGATTTTAAAAATAATTTTGTATATCTCTTAGCAACAGCTTTAACACCATTTACATCCTGTTTCAGCATAAGAATTCAGTCTTTTTCCAAATAATCAAATCTAATAAACAGCAACATACTTTAAGAAAGTGATGGTTTTTGGAGTGAGTTATTCAGTCCCTTAGGGTTCTATAAGGGTGTCTCAGAAGTCATTGCTGCTCAAGTACTCACCTCTACCTTTTATTAAAGCCGTTTCATTTCTATCTTTTTTTATAAATTCAGATTCTGAGGTAGGTGTTACCACAAGCTTTCACAGCTGCAAATAATTGCTTGAAAAAAATGCATCTATATCTATCTATATATCTCCATCCACATTTTGTGATCAGTGTATATTTTTGATAGATTTTTCCATTTTGATCGTTGTTCTACCATATATTAAAGCATGACATGACACTGTTAAACCCAACCAGGCAGCTTTTCTCCCCTACATCAAGTTGTCTTTCCCAAGCAATTGGTTAACTTTCGTAGGGCCCATCAGCAATCTAGAGAAATACTGTACACATTAAAATAATCTCTACATTCTAAAATTAATTCCTCAAAACATATCTAACTGTTGACATCATAATTGTGGGGTATTTGTCAAAAGCTGTGAGATGAATGACTGTTTGTGTCACATTCAACCCCATGTCAGTATACAGACCTGGCCAATGCATGACCTTTGCCTGCATTAACCACATCTGTATGAGGTTGTGATGCCTGATAGGTCCGAAAGAAAAAGAGTTTTACCAACTCTAGACAGCTATCAATGCCTAGTATCTTGGAGTACAATGAATCCTTATGGGACTGAAAATAATACTGAAAATACTGCCTTTTTTTTTTTTTTGAGACAGAGTTTCCCTCGTTACCCAGGCTGGAGTGCAATGGCATGATCTCAGCTCACCGCAACCTCTGCCTCCCGGGGTTCAAGCAATTCTCCTGCCTCAGCCTCCCGAGTAGCTGGGACTACAGGCGCATGCCACCATGCCCCGCTAATTTTTGTACTTTTAGTAGAGACGGGGTTTCACCATGTTGACCAGGATGGTCTCGATCTCTTGACCTCGTGATCCACCCACCTCGGCCTCCCAAAGTGCTGGGATTACAGGCGTGAGCCACCGCGCCCGGC
>CAUYLG010055063.1:0-16164 GCA_963573385.1 Cacajao melanocephalus
AACAAGAATCCTGTTCTCTCTCCCTCTTTTTCTTCCTCTTTCTTTCTCTCGTACATTCTTTTTTTTTCTTTCTTTCACTCTCACTTTCTTTCCTCTCTTTTTCTTTCTTTCAAAAAATAAAAAAAAATAAAAAAATAAAAAGAAAAGCTTGTGTAGATATTATGATCAAGGAAAGTGTGCACCTCCAAATGAAGAAGGCAGTTTTCAGATTACATCTTTAAAATATAGTTTATACAATTTTAAATCTACAATTTCAGTTCACAATATGTAATAAGAAAATGCACGTGGTCACCATCAGTGTCCTTCCCCCACCCCCGCTCAGGTTGCAGTCTTGTATTTGTTTTATTTTTTCCCTCTTTTATAAATTATATTTTAGCATTAGGATTAATACCTAATGTAGGTGACGGGGCAATGGATGCAGCAAACCACCACCATGGCACATATATACCTATGTAACAAACCCGTACGATCTGCACATGTACCACAGAACTTAAAGTATAATAAATTTTAAAAATAATTTATAAAAAATAGTGTCTTATATATCATAACACATGCATGTGCACATGCATAATAATTAAAGAAACATAGTAAGAATTGATTCTAACTGCCTGTTTTCCCCGACCTAATTGTCTGTTCTTTCCAACCTCAAGTCTTCCTTTCACAGAACCAAAACATCTCTTTCACTAACTGCTAGTGATCCTGATTCTAAGTATCTATTGAGTTAATGATAAAGATCCAAATTTGCAGCTGACATGTGGAACAGTCCTCCTGCTTCCTAGACATGTAAAGCCCCAGTTTTAGGAAGCTCTGCAGTTCACAATGATAAATGGTGAGGACTAATGGGAAGACCACAGAGGAGAATCAGAGTCACAAGCTCTTGGATGTAGACACATTTTCTGCCAAACTTTTTGTTTGTTTGTGCTTGAAAAGGATATGGAAGTGAAGAGGAATTTAGATCTCTAGAAGCAATGCACTACGAGAGACTCACCATTTCTGCCCTATAAACCCAAACTTCTGCTAGACCTTAAGCTCTGTGAAGTCAGGAGCTCATGTACTGTGCATTATGGTGTCTCCAGGTCCTGGCACTTAGTGGGTTCTCAAAATATCCTTGTAATAAAAGATTGAATGATAAATGAAAGTTGAAAGACTTCTTTGCTTTGTATGTTTTCTATGTTCCTTTATTCTTCATTTTATCACTTTTAATTTTTACCAAGTTTTGTTGTAAATTCAGTGCTGTCTCATATGCGTAGGGGTTAGGTTCACACAAATGTGCTCATTTGCTCAATAGTTGGGCCAGTGGTGGAAAGCAACATATGGGAAGTGACATTTCCTTGGAGCCCACAAGAGAGAGGAGGAGAAGTATGAATGGAAGGAAAAGGCCCCATGAAGAAGAAGGTACCCATGAGATCGAATCCAAAGATGTAGATTCCATGGTTGAAATTTTTATCTTTGTTTTAAACGGAATGTTGATTTCTTTCAATATAGGAAATTCTGCAAAGTTTTGTTCCCTTAAGTAAAATAGCAGAGGCAGGGTGCAAATTGTTGAAACCAAGCTTCCTGGAATCTGAGACCAATACAAGGGTGTAAAGTCAGAAAGTCTCAAGTGAACAAAGGGAAACTACTTCAGGAAGAACACACGTGGACACCTGAGACCCCTTTTCAACTTGCTGACTCTGCATTAGAGTTCCCTGACTCCAAGAAATATTCTGTTTTTGTTTTAAGACCACAGTATGCAAACAATTGGCCCTGTAGGACCTGCTGAACAACATTGGAAAAAACACTACAAAAAACAATGGTGAGAATTTCCTTAAATATAAGTGGACTAATTCATCTACAAGTTTTCTCTTAGTCTGTGATCCTGGGTGTTGACTTAGCTCATGAAAGCTGCACATGTCTCCAAAGATCCATACCAGGCACAAGGACCAGTCCTGAACCTTGTGTAGGTGGAATCCCAAATGTTCTCTTTTGGAGCTCAAATGCTCTTCTTCCATCTTGACACAGAAGATCATCTGGAGGATGTAATTTGCTGAAGGATTGAGCAGACTAAGTAAGAATCAGTTTGTCAGGAGTTTTCCTCAGTCCCTCTCTCCAATCTCATTGTTCTTTAATCCCTCATACATCCACTATCCAGCATCATGCTGTATGCTCTCCTTGTGCTGATTGATTCCAGACATGTCCCAGAGGAAAACCATCGTCTTATCCAGTGGCTGAGATGAAGGTGACTGTGAACCATGTGCCCATCTCAGACAGAAAGTTTTGTGGTCTTGGTAATTACTACAGAGAGAGCACTGTTTAGAGAACAATACTCACATCAGCTGTCTTCCTGGATGGAAGAGTAGCTAGTGTGGCCTTTTTACCTGCAACCAGCTCCTCCCCAGTAGCCAATGCATGCTGCTTTTTGCAAAGGGAAAGGTCAGACTAATGGTGACAAAGATCCAAAGAACTAAACAAAGACTGTCCCAGGGAGGTGAGTATCTGTCTTCCTAAAGCTGAGACACAGCAAAAGAAAGTGCATGATCAGAATAAAATGAATTGCCTTGGATAGCCAGCATGAAACGTAGAGAATTTTTGAAAGAGTTTTTGGAGTTTTTCAATCCTTTCATTTTTTTAAAAAAGGGTAATAGCCTTTAAAGTAAGTACAATTTTCTTCAAGGTCTAAGAGACCCCCATATCTCACTTTGAGCTTTGAGCTTTGAGTTTTGAGCTTTGAATGACAACACCCTTGTATTACTCAGGGTTCTACCAAGAAACAGAACCAAGAGGGGTGTGTGTGTGTGTGTGTGTGTGTGCATTATAAGAAATTGGTTCAAATAATTGAGAAGGCTGACAAGTCTCAAAATATGTAGTTGACAAGCTGGAGATTCAGGAGAGCTGATGGTGTAAGTTTCAGTATGAAAGACAGCAGGCTCAAGACCCAAGAAGAGCTGGTATTTTACTTCATGTATAAGAAGGATGGCCTAGCTCAGAGATTGTTGGGCAGGAAAAGTCTCCCCTTCCTGTGGAGTTAACCTTTTTGTCTATTTAGACCATCAGCTGATTAGATGAGGCCCACCCACATGAGAGAGGATCATCTGCTTTATTCAGTCTGCCTAGCTAAATGTTAATCTCATCCAAGAAAACCCTTACAGAAACACCCAGAATAATAGTTAACCAAAAATCTGGGCATCTATGGCCCAGTCAAGTTGACATGTAAAATTAATTATCACAACCCCTCCCCTACCCCTTCACCACATTACTTATTTCAGTAGAAATTATTAACTTAAGGAGAAAATTAGCAAGGGGAACAGGAAATGGAAAAAGAAGGATATGATAGTGTGACATGGTAATTGCCGCATAAACTGCATACCTCGACCATACCTCAGCTTTCCTTTGAAACTGCTCTCTGTAACCCTAATGTGACAGGCAAGCAGTCCAAACCCATGCCATCTTGGCCCCTGCGACTTATAATAAGTAACTAAAGTCTGTAACTTCCACCCTACCCAGACAATGTGTAAACGAACGCTTATCTTGACTTCTGTGAACCACTTAAGTAACAGTCGGAATGTCCAAAGTCCACTGGCCCTCGGAATGTCCGAAGCCCCTCACCTTCACTCCCGCCCAGGAGGTGGTTTACGTGCATAAAAGGTCTTGACACCCTCCTTTTGGGGGGCCGCAGGTTAGAGAGATGCGAGTCCTCTGCAGCCACTGGCAATAAAGACCCTGTAATTTGGCCTAGTCTTTGTCTCAGTGGTGATTTTGCGCTCGCTTGTTTGCAACAATAGCTCAATATAATATTGTTCATCCTGATGTCCAAGTGGGAAAAATATATAACTGCTTGATACATGACCATTTATAAAATTAGCTGTTTGAATTATGAAAGAAGGCATGGTGATATCACTCAATTTAGCTTAAATATTTTTTTTAAGTCGTGAGAGAAACATAAACTGAATTGAAAAAAACTGAAATGCCAAGTGCTGTTGCACGGAGGGACCTTTCACTATCACATCAGATTATGTTCTCCCCCTGACCCCACTCCAAACATTTTAGCTTTGCTCTTTGTCCACTTAGAAGGTGTTTGCAAATGCAAGCGTGCTTGTCCTTGGAGACATAGAGCACATGTGGAAGTGTGAGGAAACCTGCAGAGGCACCTGGACCATTCAGATTGATTGGTGGTGCAAAGTGGATTGAGACAACAGGGGAGCTGATTACTTATTATGAGACATGAGCTGTTACAGTGATGGGAGAGGGAAAGTTGGGAGGAGAATGGAGATTTTATTGTAGTTTAACAAAAAGCCTAATTCCCAGTCTCCTCTAAGACTGGCACGCCACAGAGCTTGCTCCTCTATGTTGGCAGGCTTAAATTAGGTGACAATAAATCCTAGTTTCTGATAGCCAAAATAACTTTTTTCTTTACTTTATTATCCCCATGCCTCAGATGACCATGAGAACTAGAAAATACCAATGCTGGAGGAAAATTATTAAGGTAAAGTGATCCCAAAATTCTGTCAGGGCTAAATGTGACCATTTGACAAGTTTCATAGTCAGAACGCTTTTCTGGTTGGAAGATGAAAATATTTCTCAAACTTGAAAAAGTTACCTTCCATTACTTTCTTTCCATTTTCTTGATAAGGCAAATCTCACAGCAGAGAAAGAGGAGGAGAGAATAAAATAAAACCCAAACCCAATACTAAAATGAAGCTGCTCTTGAGTAGGGAAGAAGGCGGGGGTGCGGATGGGGGTGGGGGTGGGAGGTGGGGAGACAAAGAGAGAGTTTCCTAATCCTAAGTTAAGCAGGAGTGGCCGCAAGAAGCAGACGTCTCAGACACTGAACTAGGAAGGAAGGGGTGATTTATTCAGCCGGGAGCAAGGCAGCATAGCTGCCTAATGGCCAAGCTCAGCTAACAAAGGAAATCTCTGTCTTTATAAAGACTTACAACTCTAGATATTACATGTGACATGGTCTTGAGTTTACAGCTTTAGACATTACATGTGAAAGGGTCTTGGGCTTACAATTCTAGAATTTATATGTGAAAGGGTCTTGGGCCATGGAGTTTAAGTAAAAACAATGCCTTCCAGAAAGATTTCCTCACACCATGCCTGCCATCTATAGGAGGGTGATTAACCTTGCGTCCCCCTGGTCTGCCAGCCTTTACTTTTATTGAAATGCAGTGTGTAAGTCAAGTGGGGGATGGTCTTAGATGCTTAAGGGTGATTAAGGGTCTCCTCCCTCATTAAGCAGGGTCAGCAGATCACACAGAGGGGTATCAGCTGCTCAAGAGTTCCCTCAGTAGCACAGACTGGGCTGTGCTGGACATGGGGTGGATGTGTAGGGGGCTGTGAAAAACATGCACAAACTGTTCAGGCATAAGTTTGCAGGTGTTTGAACCTGCATTCAAGGCCTTCACCATCTACCTTTCAGTTGCATTATGTGCAGTTGCGATGGGGCACGCCTGTTGTTCCAGGTCTCACAGGCGTCCCACAGAGGATAAAAGATCTTTCAAAAAAAGTCATTTTTTTGGTGTGTGTGTGCGTCTGAACAACATGGCTGTTTATTCACCTGGGTGTAGGCGGACTGAGGCTGAAATGGGCATCAGCCAAGGGCAGTGGGATATGAGTTGGTTTTATAGGTTTGGAGTGGGCAGTGGAAAGTTACGTTTAGGGCAATTTTTTGCAAGCTGGGAAGGGGTCCTAGGTTTGCAAGCTGGGAGGGGGTCGTAGGGTATGGAGTCACGAGGTTGACCAAGGTTAGTTACAAAGTCCAATTGTTAGGGTGGGAATAGGAACAATAGAGAATGTCTCAAAGTTAAGTAGGCAACACAGGGGTTGATCATTTCTTCCTCTTTTCATGGTTTTCCAGTTACTTTAGATTTTCCAGGAACTAATCTGGAGTGTCCGTGCAGGTCACAGAGGTTATCACGACATCCATGGCACTGTCAGTCAGCCTAAAAGACCTTACATTCCTGTCTTTTTATATTAGCAATATAAAGGAAAAAGAAATGAAGAGTGGAGGGCAGTGGAATATCAGGAAGGGCAGCAAAGAGGGGTGATAGGGTGATGTCTCTCAGGGCTTCTTTCAAGCAGGACTAGGGGTGGCACGGAAACCTAAAAATGGGAAAGAATTTAGACTGCTGGGAGATGTCAGGGCAAGGGGTGGTATTGTGGGGTTGTTAGAAGGAGCATTTGTTGTATTGACTGATTAGTTATCAATTGTATGCAATTTTGTAGGAATTGAGAGATTAATCAGAAAACACAAGGTCCAAATAAGAAGAGATAGTATCAGAGGACTAAGGATTGGAAGAACCATGACTCCCAGTTAGAGTGTCCAGCCATGTCCAGAAAAACCATTTGCCTGATTAGTGAGCTTTTGGGCTCTGTCTTTTAATTTGTTGACTACATCATATACGAGGCTGGACTGGTTTACATAAAAATGGCATTGTTCATTTAGGAATAGGCTAAGACCCCCTTTTTCAGCAGTCAGTAAATCGAGACCTCTGGTTTTGGAGGACAACTGCAGCTAGGGAATTTACTTGAGCTTGAAGAAGTGATAGTGATTGAGTTAATTATGCAATGCTGGCAGAGAAATCATTAGAGAAGCTAGGGAAGGCGATGACTGAAGCGGTAAGAACTGCTATGCCTGTGCTGAGTACAGTAGTAATTCCTAACCCTACAAGTAAGGGGATCAGTGGAATGAGCTGCTTGTGTCATGTCGGGACCCCTAGGAGAACAGGGAGGCTTTCATTTCTGTTGGCAAACTGAATTTTGGGAGTAAGAAAAACTAGGGTACAATTGCCTGTCCAGTTGGTAAGAAGGCATATGTAAGAAGAACCACAGAGGGAAAAAAAGTCCTTGGCTTAGACAGAACTGGAAGTGTAAACTGAAAAGATGAGAAAGTGTTCTGCGGGGGCTGGGGTCTTGTACCCAGGTACCAAGGGAATCAGCAAGGGCTGTGGCTGTTAAAGGTTGTAGCATTTTTTCTCGGTGTAGGTTACTTGTTTGGAAGAGATTTAAATATAGAAGAAATTCTAAGAGATTTCCAGCCATCTGTCTCTGAGATGGGCTTCCTTCTTCCATGGAAGTATCACTGTGAAACTTCCCAGCAATGAGGAAAGCCCAGCAGACATTTAGAGCAACATCTTGTTGAACTCAAGGTAAGGCAGGATTTCTTCTTTTTTTTTTGTTACAGAGAGCATAAATCATAAATGTAAATTAATTTTCATAAAATAATAATTAAATTTTCTGTTTATTAAGAAATATACTCAATGACAATTTAAAAACTAAGCAAAAGGGTATTTGCAACACATTTAACACTGCCCTCCATCAAAAAAGACATGATAAATAAGGAGAATACAAAATTCTACCAAGCACTAAGAAATCAAATAACCCAGGGCATGAGGAGGTCAGCAAAGATGTAAACAGAAAACTCACAGAAGAAATTTGAATTGCCAGTACAGATATGACAAAACGCTTTAGCATTAGTAATCATGGAAATTCACATTAAAACCACAAATTTCACAGTAATCAGGCTGGAAAAAATTTTAAAATTCTGATGATATATGTTGGCAAAGATATGGAGATATGAAGACATTTATACTTTGCTGGTCAATGTGTAAATTGATATGATCTCTTTTAGTTTGACAATCACCAATAAAATTTATGTTGCACAAATCCTCTGAGGTGGTATATACCCTTAGGGTATTCTTGAACATTTATGCCAGCAACATGTAGAAAAACACTTACAATAAGATTAATCTTAACAGTAAGAACTGGAGCCAATGTAAATGTTCATCACCTGGAGAATGAATAGATTATGACATATTCAAACATCAAAAAATGGAATACAACACAATAGCACAATGAAAAAAGCAGACATACAGATATCAAATATAGTTGAGAAAAAGAGTTGCAAAATATATGTGACTATATGTATGAAAGACATACAAAATAATACTGCATGTTTCTCAGAGGTTCATATAAGTTCTAGTTAAAATATGACTAAAGACATAGGAATGAAAAACACTAAATTCAAGATAGTGTTTTTCTGGGAAAGGAAAATTATTTGGGAAATTTTCAAAGGGGCATTTAGTTTGTTGACAATGTTTTATTCCTTAACAGGCTGTGACTGCACAGATATTCAATGTATTGTTTTAATATTTGTATGTCTTAAATACAGCAAGTTAACTTATTTATTGATTGGTTGACAAAGTCATCTATATTTATTGTGTAAATGTTTTGAAATATGTATATGTTATGAAATGGCTAAATCAAGCTAATTAACATTAGGATTACCTCTGCATAGCTTGGGGGTAGGGCATTTGGGCATTTGACTGCAAAGCAAATAAATGTTTTAAAATGAAAGTCATAGTAGCTGGCGATGTATGGTAAAGCTCTTATTCCCTTCCTTTTGGGGCTAAATATTGCTTACAGAAACATTCTCCATACTTTTCTCAAAGCTATATAATCCATTCAAAGATGTAGCAAGAAAAAGTTGTGAAAACAAAAATCTGTTTAATAGTAGGAAGACGTTACAACATGGCTAAGTATGTAGAGTATACAAAGTAGATATTCATTTTTGCCATGTCTGTGTTTAACAACCTCCCATTCCATGCTGCCTCTTTGTTAATAGCTTCTTTTCCCTCTGAAGGACTCTGCCTCCTTCATTCAGCACACACATGCTTTGCATGGACCTCTGTGAAGGATGTAACCTCTGTCAAAGCTAGTCACAAGGTTATGGTGACTGGTTCAAAAGATTTTGCAAGAAGTCCTTGGAAAAGGACTCCTGTTTTCCACTCCACTGGCTGAGACCAAGAGAGAATGTGTGTGCCAAAGCTGCTTCATCTGGAGAACCACCTCCTGTGAGCCGGAGGTTCTCCAGCTAGTCTAAGCATAAAGGCCATGAGGAACAGAGCCAAATGAAAACATAGGGTGGGAGAAACTAAATCCTGGTGGATTTCTCAGACTTTCTAATCAATCTGTGTCTGACATGAGTCCCTCCGAGCTTTTGAGAACTGAAGGTCAATATATCCTCTTCAGAAGCCCTGTTTGTTTTTTCTCTTTCTTACCCAAAGTGGTCCTAGCTGATAAATCTTTCAATACTAGTAAAATATCAAAATGAACCCCCTTGTTAGTAATAGGAGCAATCACAATTTTGGCTGAAAGGAGAGTGCTCTGCCCTCCTTGCCCATCCATCTCCCATCAGTTCCCTGCCACGCTTTCCTAACCAGCTCAGCAGCGAACAAAGGAAACACAGCTGGCTCCACTCAGATGCAATACCTAGTTCTTTTGTCATAGAATTGCCTAATCAAAACAACCAAAATTGGCTTCTCAGAAATTAAATCCTTCTTTTGACTAGAGACTCTTATCCCAGCCAAAAACACTTGATGAAGACCCAGTGAGGGGGTCATTGTTATCTTCATTTTGAATAAGGGAGGAAAATTAAGGGAAAGAAGATGAGTCTGTGAGGAGGTAATTTGTTTCTTCTCTCAGATGTTTTACAACACAGGGGATGACCTAAATTTAAAGATTTTTTAAACAGCATGTAACCAGACTAATGACAATCAAAGTTCAAGGGCTTATTTCAATTATGATGAACAATCCACCCATTTGTAAGGATTTATTGACTAGCTGGGGAATATTTAAAATTTGCATTTCACTTGCCACTTTAGAAATTTTTCTAAGAGCATTTAATCTTCTTTCCTCTTTCTCTGTTCTTTAAAAGGTCTTGACTTGCTATTCTTAAATAAAATTATTCTTGTCTGCTTCCTCTTCAGTGAAATGAAACCAACTTTAAATAACTCACCTACACAGCTTAGTTTTAAAACTTTGTGAGCAGATACTTTCTCTCAAATCCCTCCATCTTGTGATGCCACTGATAATACTCTTTTCTATCTTATTGCATTCCACTCTATTTTAAAGTGCCTTGGTAAGGTCCCACAGCATTAGCTGCTGTGAAATAATTTCTCACTTTCAGAGATGTTTTGTAATTATTTAGGAAAATCTTCGAACTAGCAAAACCATATTCTTTTTTGACTTCGTGTTTTATCTATTATGAAAATATTTCCAATCAGTGAATAAAGGCAACGGTACCTGGAGTCTTGTCAGTTCTATTAGTTTTCCTGCCCTAGCATCTGGCTCCAAAGGGACTTTCCAGTCATATGCCTTTGTTCCCAGGTACATTTAGTGTCATTCTGATCTACACGCAGAAGACTGACCCTACATTTCTCAGGCTCTTTTCCCACCTCCTAGTTAAGTTTATCCAAAAGGGAGCATTGGTAGGTGAACGGCAAGCAGAAATAGGGGAGAATCAGAGCCTTTCTTCTTCTTTTTGGGGGCATGGCTTCATCTCCCATATGAACGCTACTTTTTTTGTGAGTCTCTGGTCTGATTCTGGTTTCCACCAGGTAGAATTGACCTTTGGCCTCTGTAAATACCTCCTCACATTGTTCTAGCCTTATCAGCAGAAACAGCTTTCTGCTGTGGCTAATATACGGTTTGCTCTCCCATAACCTATTTAGCTTTGTGATGCTTACAGCGTCTGTGGTAACTAGTTCTGCTATCAAGTTCCTTCCACTGAACTACCTGTCATTCATTCTGCTTTCCATACTTGACTCTGACTGATATGTGACTTAAAATTGGATTATACTTATTATTCACTTAACCCACATATTGAACTTGGTTTTGGAATTGAGAATCCAAAGTCCTGGAGGGAAGAATATCATAGAAAAGTGAACCCCACATTCTGCATGAAGTTTTCTCTTGCATCTGCCAATTTCTAAGAGGCTGAGAAATCAAATAGAATTTAAGAGATTAAGAAACTAAGGAAACTTTTCAGGGCTCTCAAGGTACTTGAGACAGAGAGGGAAACGCAGAGAAAGAAAGCTCATTTTAGGGTCTGCTATCGAGACCAGCTCGGTCATAGAGACCCCCCCACCCAGGAGGCACTGAAAGCATTAAAAAGCAGATAGAAATCCAGATAGAACAGCAAAGTGGGACGGTTCGAGGGCCAACAGCCTTCTGAGCTGAGCTGAGAGCCTCAGGGGCTGACAGCATTCTGAGCTGAGGGCCTTACATAGACGCTGACCCACGTATTTATTCTCTCTGAACAGGTGATTTTTATTAACAGCAGGTGTCCTGTGTTTTCTCATAGAACCAAGATAAACTAGGTAGGCAGCTGGTGTCTGCTTACCACTGATCAAGGACAAACCAGAAAGTATTCTGCACGAGGGAGCTCCAGGGGCAGGTCACAGAACCCGTGCTTAAAGAATTGTTTTAACCGGTGTATTATGTACATGTACTGTCTTGCTACGTTAGAATGCCCCAAGTAGTTTTCCACGTGGGGAAGGGGGACTAGGTCTTCCTTGCCATTGTTCTTCTTAGCAAACAATATAATTTTATCATACACTCAGCATTTCTCAACAGTCTACCACAGAGAATGGAACTTGAAAATAGCATAGACATTTAGTTGAGACCCTAAAGGGTTCCTTTCTAGGGATGAATAAACTGGAAGTAGGCCAGACCTCAGAAAGTCTGAAACAAAATCTCAAGACATTCCATTACTAACTAAATCAAGGTGGTCTTTCCACAGTGGTCTGTCAGAGGAAAATTGAATTATATATGGAGTAATATAAATTACCCAAAGCCTCAATATTTTTTAAAAACTATAATAAAACATATCAAGCATGACAGAATAAAATATCATATCACAAAAAGTAGGAAAAAAAAAGAAAAAGAATAGAGACATAATGTAATAAAATGTCAGATGTATAACTCCAAAATTTGAAGTAATCAGTCAGGCACTTAAAACAGCAACAAGTGTGGTTAACATGTTCAAGAAAATAGAAAATTTTACTGCAGAACTCTAATGTATAATAAGAGACCACTGGAAATTCTAGAGTTAAAATAATTATATTACATGAGTTAGTAGCAGCATGGTTGCAACAGAACCAATTAATAATGAACTAAAATATAGGACAACAGAAAATAGATTGAAACATGAAGAGAGGTCTATAAATGCAAAAAATGAGGCATGACAAAATGTCTAAATGAAATCTCAGGAGGAACTGAGAGAGAAAAAGAATAGGGCAAAAAGGATATTTAAAGAGATACAGACTAAGAATTTCACAAAATCTAATAAAAACACTCAAAATCAAATTCAAGAGAATTTGCAAACCAAAGCAGCATAAGTACAAAGAAACCTACATTTAAGTATATCATAATAAAACTACAGTAACCAAAGTCAACGTGAAAAATCTTAAAAGCAACTAGAGGTAAAGAAAGCTTGTTAGTTGTATTGCCAGTAGTCCCACATTAAAATAAAAAAATATATAAAGAAATGTCAGGCAGATTAAAGACTTTACTCAACTATAAATTATAAGAGACATAAATTTCTAAATTGAAAGAATCAATAGAAAGCATCAGCAGCAGATTTGATCAATCGAAGAAAGAATCAGCAAAAGAGAAGACAGTTTATTTGACATTATCCAGTCAGAAACAAAAATAAAAATAAATTTAAGAGGTGAATAAATTATATGGTACTTACAGAACAACATCAAAGAAAGCAATATATATGATATGAAGATTTTAGAAGGAGCAGAGAAAGAGAAAAACTAAAAAAAAAAAAAAAAAAAAGAAAAAGAAAGAAAGCTTATTTAAAGAAATAAAAACAGAAATTTCCAAAATCTGGAGAGGGAAATGAACAGCCAGACCTATGAATACCAAAGAATACCAAGTGGATTGAATAGTAAGATATATTATATTCAAGATACATCATATTAAAATTGTCAAAAGACAGAGAATTTTTAAAGTAGTGAGAGGAAAAACACCTCATTACACACAAGAGAATCTCCACAGGACTATCAGTGGATTTCTCAGCAGAAACCGTACAGGCTAGGGTAGATTGAGATAATATGTTCAAAGTCCTGAAAAACAAAACAAAACAAACACAAGCAAACAACAACAAAAACATGCCAATCAAGAATACTCTGTCAAGAAAATGTGTTCTTCAGAAATGGAGAGATAAAGAGTTTCCCATGTAAACAAAAGCTGAGGGAGTTCATCATTACTAGTATTACTTTACAAGAAATGCAAAAGAATGTTATTCCAGTTGAAATGAAAGGGTGGTAATGAGCAACATGAAAGCAAATGAAGATGTAAAATGCACTGGTTAAGATGAGTACATAGCCATATTCAGAATACTTTAATACTGTTAATGGTGGTATGTGAATCACTTTTAACTCTAATACAAAACTACTAGTACAAAAGATAAAAGATGACTGTATTACATTTATAATATTTTTAATGGATACACAATATTAAAAGATATAAATTGTGATACAAATAACATGAAATGTGAGGAGAGGAGTAAAACTGTAGAGTTTTTGTATGGGATTAAAAAAAAGTTTAGATTATCTTAAAAGAGACTGTTATAACTATAATATATTTTAATTAAGGCTTATGGTAATTATAAAGGAAAACCTGTAGTAGGTACACAAAAGATAGAGAAAAATGAATGAAAGCATACCATTACAGAAAATTATCAAATAACAAAGACAACAAAAGAAGAGAAAAGAACAAAAGGAACTACAAATCAGTCAGAAAACAGTTAACAAAATGACAATAAGTCCTTATCTATCAACAATATCTTTAAATGGAAATAGATTAAATTTTCCAGTTAATGATAAAGATTGGAAGAATGGTTTAACAAAAGAAGATCCAATTATATGCTACCTACAAGAGACCCACTTTAGCTTAGCATTCCAAAAATGGAACACTATGCATAAATGGCATTAAGCAACCCCCTTGTGCCTAGTGCTCCATTATTGGAATGCTAAGCAGATGGGAGTTACTTATATCCAACTGCTCAAGTCATCACCAAGATCTGATTGCAAAAATTCAAAAAATTACAACCTCAGGCATGAATGAGCACACATGTTAACAGTGAAGGGATGGAAAAAGATATTACATACAAAGGGTAAGCAAAAGAGAGCAGTGGTGACTATAGTTAGACAAAATAGGCTTTAAGTAAACATCTGTTACAAGGGAAAATGATGCTTCTTATATAATAATAAGGTAATAAGGGGGTCAATTTATCAACAAGATATAACGTTTGCAAATATAAATGGACCTAAATACATAAAGCAAATATTAATACAGTTGAAGGGGAAAGAGACAAATATACGATACTAGGGAAATTCAGTACCCTATTTTGAACAATGTATAGATCATCCAGATGAAAATCAATACTAAAAGAGCAAACTTAAATAAATCAACTAATTTTATCAGACATACACAAGCACCCATCCAACAGCACCAGAATACACGTTCTCCTCAAATGCACAGGCATATTCTCTAGGACAAGTCATATGCTAGGCCACAAAACAAGTCTGAACAAATTTTAAAAGATAGAAATAATATCAAATATCATTTTACAAATTTTAAAAGATAGAAATAATATCAAATATCATTTTCATCCATGATGGTATGAAATTAAATATCTATAGCAGGAGAAAAATTGGAAAATTCATAAATATGTGGAAATTAAGCAATACACTTCTGAACAACCAATAAGCCATAAAATAAATCAAAAAAGAAATAAAAAAATCTTCAGATGAATGAAAATAGAAAGATGTACACAAACACACACACACAAATTATAGGATGTATGAAAATCAGTTTCAAGAAGGAAGTCTATAGCAAGAAATTATACATTAAATAAAGATCTCAAGTAAATAAGTTTATACTTCAAGGAGCTAAAAAAAGAAGAATAACATTAAAGTTAACAGAAGGAAGGAAACAATGACAATTAGAGGAAAAATAATTAGAGACTAGAAAAACAATAGAAGGTAATGAAATTAAGAGTTGATTTTTTTGAAAAGAAACAAAATTGAAAAGTCTGCAGCTAGATTAACTGAGAAAAAGAGAGAAAACCCATATAAAATTATAAATGAAGAAGACATTATAGTTGGTATAACATAAATACGAAGGATCATAAAAGGTTACTATGAACAAATAAATGCCAATAAATTGGACAACCAAGAACAAATGTATAAATTCCTAGAAACAAACAACCTACTGAGATTGAACCATGACAAAATAAAAAATCTGAAAAAATCAATAGTGAGTGAAGTTATTGAATTAGTAATAAAAAATCTCCCAAGAAATAAAAGCCCAGGAACAGATGACCTCACAACCACATTACACTAAACATTTAAAGAAAAAATAACAACAATAATTTTCAGACTCTTCAAAAAAATTGAATAGGTTGTACTTCCAAACTCTTTCTACAAGACCAGTGTTACCTTGATACCAAAGACAGCAAAGGATACCAAAAGAAAATGAAATTATAGGCCAATAGCCCTGATTGAACAGAGATACAAAACTTCTCAATGAAATACTAACACACTTAGTTCAACAACACATTGAAAGAACCATACACTAGGATGAAGTGAGATATATTTCTGGCTTGCGAGGATCTTTAAACATATGTAAATTAATAAATATGATATACCACATAAATAGAACAAAGAATAAAAATAACATGACCGGTCGGATACAGTGGCTCATGCCTGTAATCCCAACACTTTGGGAGGCTGAGGCAGGTGGCTCACCTGAGGTCGGGAGTTTGAGACTATGCTGACCAACTTGGAGAAACTCTGTCTCTACTAAAAATACAAAATTAGCTGGGCGTGGTGGCACATGCCTATAATCCCAGCTACTCAGGAGGCTGAGTCAGGAGAATTGCTTGAACCCAGGAGGCAGAGGTTGCAGTGAGCCGAGGTAACCAAATTTGCCATTGCACTCCAGCCTGGGCAACAAGAGTGAAACTCCGTCTTAAAATAAATGAAATAGAATAAAATAATAATAATCTCAGTGGATACAGAAAAATAATTTGAGAAAATTTAACATCCTTTCATAATAAAAACTCTCAATAAATGAGGTAAAGAAAGAATGTATCTTAACATAATAAGGGCCATATATGACAAGCTCACAGCTAAAATCACACCCAAAGATTTTGAAAGCTTTTTACCTAAGATTGGGAACAAATCAAGGATGCCCACTCTCCTCATTTCTACTGAATGTAGTACTAGAATTCTTAGCCAGAGCAATTAACAAGAAAAAATAATTAAATAATTCATATTGTAGAGAAAGTAGGTAAATTGTTTGCTGATGACATGATCTTGTATACAGGCA
>CAUYLG010055064.1:0-64938 GCA_963573385.1 Cacajao melanocephalus
CCCAAAATAAAACCACCCAGTTTCCACCAAAAAACACATAATATTGGGTTTGTTCACACATTAAATAAACTTTTTATTTTTTTTCTTTTTTTTTTTTTTTTTTTTTTTTTTTTTTGAAATGGAGCTTCACTCTTGTTGCCCAGGCTGGAGTGCAATGGCACGATCTCAGCTCGCTGCAAACTCCGCCTCCCAGGTTCAAGCGATTCTCCTGCCTCAGCCTCCAGAATGGCTGGGATTATAGGCTTGGGCCACCACACTCAGCTAATTTTGCATTTTTAGTGGAGACGAGTGTTCTCCATGTTGGTCAGGCTGGTCTCGAACTACCCACCTCACATCATCCTCCCACCTCGGTCTCCCAGAGTGCTGGGATTACCAATGTGAGCTACTGCACCAGGCTAGATTTATGTTTTATTTTGCACTTGAAAGGTTGATAATTCTGAATTTGTTGGTGACATCATATGGAGGTGAGCTATGAAAGAAAGAAGATTGAGACAACTAAGACATATATAACTCAATAATCAACTATTGACAAATGTATTGAAAAATTAAAAACAAGTTATAAATTTAGAATATGTAAGCAATTGGTTTTCCTAAAGTGAGTTTCATGATTAAGAGCCCTTATATCTGAATTCCAATGTTGGTTCTGTCATTAAAAAATTAAAGTCATTGAGGCAAATTGATTTACTCAACTTACTTGCTAAATGAGTTATGATTAAAATATTTAATAAACGTTTTAATAGGTTCTATATGGCATTTGTGAACTGTGATTCATGTTGAAATTATTTGTGTGGGTTGAAAATGTCACCAACAGTCACTAGTAAATTAGGTTTTAAGGAGCATGTCACAAAACCAAATGTCTCTAAGACCTCTGAGGCAAGCTAAGATGACATACTTCTCTAAGTAAATTTACAAAGTTAACTTTTTTTTTGAAAGCTGGAATTATAATTTTTTTGACAGTTGGAATTATAATCTTTTTTTATTATTATAATTTAGCTTCTAGGGTACATGTGCAGATCATGCAAGATTGTTGCATGAGTACATTCATGGCAAGGTGGTTTGCTGCCTCCATCCCCCCATCACCTATACCTGACATTTCTCCCCACGTTATCCTTCCCCACTCTCCCTCCCACTGTCTCTTCCCTAACCCCTGCAATGGACCCTGGTGTATGATTCTCCATTAACTTTTAAAATGTGTTTTTAAATGTTAGATCTGTAGATTGAATCACTGAGGACTTTTATTAACAAGTCTCAGTTATTTCTCAAGAACAAGTGGTTGCCTTTCTTGCTGTCATTAATCTACTAAAAATAGGTGCCATCAAAATCTACTTCCATTAATGTAAAGGAGACATCATAAGGTTTTAAATAATCTTTTAATAGAATGATTTACTTTGAATTTAACCAACTATTTCATAAATTATGTAATACAGTGAAGCACTAGTATTCTCAAATAGTTTTAGATAGCCCAGTGCTTATTCAACCAAGTATGTATGTCTGCTTTATGCAAGTATAGATTAAAATATTTAAGAATATCACTGTCATCCACTAAAATGAAAAATAAAGTTATTATTGTTTCTGAGAATAAAAATACAGTCAATATGCATCTCTGCATGACGTGATCAATTAGTTCCTGATTCTCGTGTCAATGCTTACATACATAATTAAATGTGTGCCAATGTTGACAGAATTTGTAAAAAAATAATTCTTGATTTATTTAGATTAATTCAACTCATTTCAATGATTAACATTCTATACATTAATGTGAAATTACTTCAATATTTACCCTACTTAATTATATTTTACTAAAAGTATTTTCACTAAGGGTTATTTTTTCTGTGTAAACAACAAACTTGATTCCTAATGGATAAATTTTTATTTATATTAATTTTATTGATTACCATTACCTGTCTTGTAAGTTTCTTTGTGGTGGCCTTAATCCAATTCAAATTATCATAGGGGCCACATTTTGCAGTTCTATTGTTTTTCCTAATTTCCAGCTTTTTGTGGCCACTATATAATATATTCCTATGCATCATGGATCCAGCAATCTGTCTCCACCTTTATTTTCAAATGTGCTGAATGTGCTGACTGAAGACAAGTAGAAGTTTGAAGTAATGTCTAGTTATATTAGCAGGATTTTTAACATACCAGTGATTATTTTTATACACTAATAATCATGCTGCCTTCTGTGGAAGTGATTCATATGACCCCATGATGCTGCCTGAAATATTTTGGTTGGAGGCCAGGAAACCATGATGAGGTCAGTTTTGGGATCAGAAAGAACAGAATAAAAATAGAGAATGTTCTTTGCCTAAGATTTCAAATTCATTTCTAACATTTGATTTGCTTTTAATCTGGATGAAATTATACTGAGGCTCTAAGAATAATTTATGCCATTATTTCTGGGACAATAGGTTATAAATGACCAGGGTAAAGGTAACTTATTTTTAAAAACAATCTATTTGTTATTTAAACTTACCTCCATAAAATGTTTATCATTAGTAGGTGTCTTATCTATTGGGACCGCTATAACAAAATACCTGAAAGTGGGTAATTAGTAGGTGTTTTATCTATTTGGACTGCTATAGCAAAATACCTGTATTAGGTAAAAAGCCCAGACACTTATTGCTTACAATACAGAAGGCTAGAATTCCAGATTAAGGGGCCAGAAGCTGAGTCTGGTAAGAGCTTGCTCTCTGTTTCATACGTGGCAACTTCTTGCTGTATCCTCATGTAGTGAAAAGGATGATCAAGCATCCTTGGGTCTCATTTTGAAATGTTTTTGTTTTAATTTTTAAAGCATTTTTGATACATCCCATTTGTATATATTTATGGGGTACATGTGGAATTTTGTTTCATGCATAGAATGTATAAGAATCTTAAGTCAGGGCATTTAGGGTATCCATCACCTAACTGTTTATCATGTCCATGTGTTGGGTACATTTCAAGTACTTTCTTCCAGTTATTTTGAAATATGCAACACATTGTTGTTAACTTTCATCACCTTACTCTGCTATCAAACATTAGTACCCATGTCTTTTACCTAACTGTATGCTTGTGCCCATTAACTAACTCTTTTCACCTCCCTTTCCCCATACATCTTTCTCAGTCTCTGGTGTTCATTGTTTGATTCTCTACCTTCATATGATAAACTATTTTTGCTCACGCATATGAGTGATAACATGTAGTATTTATTTTTCTGTACCTAGATGACATACTTAAGATAATGATCTCCAGTTCCATTCATGTTGCTGCAAATGAAATTATTTCATTCTTTTTTTATGGCTGAATAGTATTCCACTGGGTGTGTATACTGTATTTTCCCTATTAATTCATCTATCATTGGATACTTTGGTTGATTCTATATCTTTGCTATTGTGAGTAATTCTGCAATAAACATGGGAATACAGGTATCTTTCTGATATATTGATTCATTTTCCATTGGATAAATACCTAATAGCAGGATTGCTGGATCACATGGTAGTTTTAATTTTCTTGACTGTACTAATTTACATTGCCAGAAACAGTGTATGCCAGTTCTCTTTTCTCCATATCTTTGCCAACATCTGCTATTTTTAATACTATCCATTCTAACTAGGATAAGATAAAATTTAATGTGATTTCAATTTGTATTTCCTTGATGATTAGTAATGTTCAGCATTTTTCGTACACCTGTTGACTTTTTTAACGTCTTCTTTTGAGAAAAGTTTTTTATGTCCTTTGTCCATTTTTAATGAGATTGATTTTTTTTTCTTCACTATTGAGTTGTTTGAGTTTTCTGTGTATTCAGGATATTAGTCCCCTAACAGATGAGTAGTTCACAAACATTTCTTCTATTCGGTAGATTTTTAAAAAATCTATTGTTTATTTTGCTGTGTAGAAGCATTTTAGTTTAATATAGTCCCACTTGTGTATTTTTGTTTTTGTTGACTGTACTTTGGAGGTCTTAGTCATAAAAATCTTTGCCTAGGTTAATGTTCTAGAGAGTTTTACCTTTGTTTTCTTCTAGTAGTTTTATATTTTGAGGTCTTATGTCTAAGTCTTTTTTTCCATTTGGAGTTTATTTTTGTATAACATGAGAGGTAGGGATCCAGTTTGAGTCTTCTGTATGTGGCTATCCAGTTTTCCCAGGACCATTTATTGAAGAGGGTGTCCTTGACCCATGTATGTTCTTGGCAGCTCTGTCAAAGGTCACTTGCCTGTAAATGCATTGCTTTATTCCTGGGTTCTCCATTTTGTTTCACTAGTCTGTCTGTTTTTATACCATTATTTTGCTGTTTTGTTTACTATAGCCTTATAATATATTTTGAATCAGGTAATGTGATACCTCCAGTTTTGTTCCTGGAGGATTGCTTTGGCTTTTTTTTTCTGGGGGGGTGGGGGGATGGAGGTGGGCAAGGGGAGCTCTTTTTTTGGTTTCATACAAATTTTAGAATTTTTTTCTAATTCTGTGAAAAACGATGTTGGTATTTTGATAGTGATTGCATTGAATGTGTAGATTGTTTTAAGTAAGTGTAATTTTGTTTCATGCATAGAATGTATAAGAATCTTAAGTCAGGGCATTTAGGGTATCCATCACCTAACTGTTTATCATTTCTATGTGTTGGGTACATTTCAAGTACTTTCTTCCAGTTATTTTGAAATATGCACATTGTTGTTAACTTTTATCACCTTACTCTGCTATCAAACATTAGAACCCATGTCTTTTGTCTAACTTTATGCATGTACCCATTAACTAACTCTTTTCACCTCCCTTTCCCCATACATCTTTCTCAGTCTCTGGTGTTGATTGTTTGACTCTCTACCTTCATGTGATCAACAATTTTAGCTCACACATATGAGTGATAACATGTAATATTTATTTTTCTGTACCTAGATGACATATTTAAGATAATGACCTCCATTTCCATTCATGTTGCTGCAAATGAAATTATTTCATTTGCAGCATGGCCATTTTAACAATATTAATTCTGATCCCAAAACATAGGAGATATATTTCATTTGTTTGTGTCCTCTTCAGTTTCTTTAATCAGTGTTTTATAGTTTTCCTTGTAGAAATCTCTAATCTTTTTGGTTAAGTTTATGCCTACGTATTTTTATTTTTTGACCATTGAAAAAGGGATTGCCTCGGGCCTCTTTCATGAGAGTAGAGCCCTCAGGACTTAGTTACCATCTAAAAGCCTTACCTGTTAGTAAGATCACATTGAGGATTAGGTTCCAACATATGAATTCCATAGAAGCACAATCATTCAGACCAAAGCAATAGGTGGCATTGTAATTTGAGGTATAAAGAGGTCTGGCTGTCTAAACAAATTGGGTTTTGTGCAGGGTAACAGTACCTCTGTAGCCACTCAGGATTCTCATTTATTCATTCAGTCATTTAGTCAACATTTATTCATTGAGACACTGGGTAACAGGAATGCAGTTGTCTGCAAGACAGTTATCTGTCTTGACTTCACGAGTCTTACAATTTAAATGACACAGGCAATAGTGTGATAAATTGTAAGACTCAGAAGTCCATATACTCTGGAGTATATGATGCAGGCCTGGGGGAGTCAGCCCCATACAGGATGTGATTCTAACTTGAGATAGAAAATGAATGTAGGCTGGTCTAGATCCTAGCTTACAGCCATCTTGTCCCAGACAATTCTAAAAGTGCTCTGTGAGTTTATCATTCTCTTGTGTCTGACCGGCAATCACAGGGACACAGACATCTGATATGTAAAATAAAATTCCAAGTAAATTATTTATCATGAGGAATCAAAATTTTAGTAAGCAGACCTTAGCTGTTCTCTCTCAAGGGCATCCTTTTCCTGCCAGTGGGCTTAATGCTAAACTCATTGTTTAATTAGACTGGCCATTGAATCATTTTTATTGAAAAGTTCAACAAAGTCACGCTGAACTCTGGAAAATAAATCATCCAAGACTCAGATTAGACAGTGTATCTTTTCATATAAGTTCCTGCATGCCTCTTTTAGTTTTCTTCTCCTCTGGGTAGTTCAGGGTATATTTTATCATTCTCCAATTTTGCAGCGGCCTATCACCCTAAATATGTTTAGCTATCCTTTCTTCTCACATGCCACAATTCACTAAGATGGCCTTCAACCGTACTTAACTTGGACACTAACACATTGTCTCAATCATATCACTAGCAATCATAATCACGAGAGGAAATCATAAATAAAAATGGGGTTCAAATCTCTTCTGCCACACATTCACTGTGTGACATCATTGAAAGTCATCAACCTATTTAAATAGGGGAATCATTACAACCACCCAAGGTGCTTCACAGGATTGCTATTAAAAAGTAAAAAGTTTCAATATTCACATCTGGCATAGAGTAGACCAGGCAACATATGGTACCTGTTATTACTTTGTTGCTACTGCCAGTCCTTTCTTCTTCTTACTTCTACCACCACTACTAATTTTCTCATACACAAGGTGTTAATTTTCTGCACATCAGGTTGTCAATGAGAAGCCTGTTTCCAACTTGTAGGGGAAACTTTCACTGAATTTATGTATAAATTATGGGTGGCTATTAAAAGCAAAAGTAGATATCAGTAAAAGTAGATGAAATTTTTTGGAAAAAGGATGGCAGACAACAGAAAATTTAAGAAGTGGGATAAGAGAAAATATAATTGTCAGGAAGTAAAGCTTGTAGGTGGTAGGATAATGAATAAGGTTGGAAAAGAATGAAGGAACAAAAATCAGTGTTTTATCCAGGAAACTGTTTCATTTATTTAAGCAACTTTTAAACCCAAAATATCTTTCTAGGAGAAACTCTGATTTAAGTACATTTAAGATTTACTCTTTTAACTATGCCTGTGGTGGTAAATGGACTTCCAGAGAGAGAAGAGAGAAAGAGAGAGAAGAAGGAGAAGGGAATAAAGTAGAAACCCATTCCTGATTTATAACTTTTGCTTGTATCAATGGTGTAAACATTCCCACCATAGTCAATTTCAAGCTACCACTAGACAATCACTGAATGAAAAATTGAAAAAAAAAATCACAGAATTGACTTTCATGTGACTGGTGCAAGCTGGTTCCAGAGCACCTCTGCTTTTAAACCTTGTCAAAAGAAGAAAATGAATACCAATAGCATTGTATTTTTAATGGTGGTCGCAAGATGGGTCTTAATCCACATGCAAGGAGTCTAAGTGGGCTCAATGCATGTTGTGTTACTGTCTCTTTATGGGCTCTAAGGCTGCAGATTAGGGATTTCTCATTTCCTTCTGAGTTCTATGCATGGCTTCAATTACAGTTAATTGTGACCATAAAAACCATTAATCATTTGGCAAAGGCTACTTTTGTGTGTGGGGAAATCAGGAGAATAGATTAACACATTAGGCAAGTAATAATGGTTTTTCCATCATAAAAATTTTATTAGAAATAGCAAAATATAGCATATAACTATCAACTCTTATTATTTATATCAACATTAAGCAAATTTTAAAAGAATACAAGCATAGAGGTCCAATTCAGCTGCGACTTAACCTCCATCTCATTAACCTATAAATGTTACTGTTATTTCTCCTAAATCTAACTTTTTTTGCCCCTTGATAGACTTTAAAAGAGATTTCTCCTCCCTCCTGGTGGTGCTTTGAGTGTTTGAAAACCAAGGCCTTGACATTTATATGGGTTTTTCTGATTTAGCCACTTACAGTTTGCTTTTTTGCTGTTGTAAATTTTCTCAATGCCTATTCTAAACACATCTTTGGGAGGACCTTACGATGTGTGGGAGCCAGCCTGAGGTGATGAGGGTGGTCCTGCAAGTGAATGCTGAAATGACAAGCACATAGCTCTGATCAGGCAAATACAAATTGCCCCTTTCATCTATCATCAAGGCAGTGGTAAAAGGCTTAGCCTGCTTAGCTTGATCAATGAGGCTGTGTTCTGCTACAAGGCACAGAAGAATGGGCAGTGGGGATTCCGAGGTGCTTTACTCCACCCATGCATCAGGCTGGTTCCCTGAAGGTGCTTTAAAGAGCCTCAGACAGGCTCACTGAGAAACATTTTTTGAAGACATTCCAGCATAGACATGTGCCTCCCAACCAAGAGATACTAGTTAGCTGTTCTCTCGAGGTGGTGTTGGCAAGTTAAAACAATGTTATCAATTCTTTCAGAAGCCAAACACTTTTTAGATAAACATGGATGGGGCAGTGGATTCCCCAGAGAATTTATGCCATTGGAGGCATTGAGAGCAGTTGAACCAGGGGCCACTTTGAAGTAATCGCAGAGAGCTGGTGCTGAGCTTGGCAGCCACGATAAGCCGCCTTTGCAGGCACAGGTAATCCTTGGGAGGGAGTTCATTGTGGCCCAGATATCTTGTGGCACAAATGTGATGTTTTCCTCTATGTAAAGGACATCAGCTCTTTTTTACTCTTTAACATCCAAAGGGAACATGGAAAATGTTTCTTTTTTTTTCATCACAGTATTTCACTTTTCAGTTTTATTGAGCTGTAATTAAGAACTAAAATTTGTATGTATCTAAGGTATATAATTTTTTTTTTCTGAGGCAAGATCTTGCTTTGTTGCTCAGGTTGGAGTTCAGTGGCATGATGGTGGCTCACTGCCCCCTCAACCTCCTGTCCTCAAGTGATCCTCCCACCGCACCCTCCTGAGTAGCTGGGACTACAGGTGTTCACCACTATGCCCACCTAATTTTTTTTTTTTTAAGTTTTGTAGATATGTGGTCTTGCTTTGTTGTCTATGCTGGTCTCCTACTCCTGGTCTCAAACTATCTTCCTGCCTTGGCTCCCCAAAGTGCTGGGATTACAGGATGAGCCACTATCTGGCCACAATGTGATGTTTTGATGTACATATACATTGTGAAATGATTACCACAGTCACTAAGGAGTGTATCCATCCTTCACATGGTTGCCATTTTATGTTTTTGTAGTGAGAACATTTGAGTTGTATAAAATACATCATTCAGGTATAAAATACATCATTATTTTGTCTTCTTTGGGTTTATTTTTATTTTTGTTTGTTTTTTGACACAGAATTTCCCTCTTGTTGCCCAGGCTGGAGTGCACTGGCACGATCTCAGCTCATTGCAACCTCCACCCCCTGGGTTCAAACGATTCTCTTGCCTCAGCTTCCTGAGTAGCTGGGATTACAGGCATACGCCACCATGGTTGGCTAAGTTTGTATTTTTAGTAGAGATGGGGTTTTTCTATGTTGGTCAGGCTGGTCTCGAACACCTGACCTCAGGTGATCCGCCTGCCTCGGCTTCCCAAAGTTCTGAGATTACAGGCTTGAGCCACTATGCCCGGCCACATCATTATTAACTATAGTCGTCATGCTGTACATTAGATCTCCAGAACTTACTCATCTTATAACTGAAAGTTTGTACTCTTTGACCAACATCTCTCCATTTTCCTCACTCTCTCCATTCCTGGTAATCACTCTTCTACTCCACTCCTATGAGTTTGGCTTTTTTGCATTCCACTTATAAGTACCATCATGCTCTTTCTTAAGCTTAGATAAAACCTATTTAAACTTAGGAATTCTGGAAGTTACCTAAAACTTACTGTGGAGACTCAGCTCAATCAGCAGTCAAAGTGGTTGACTTAGGAACTTCAACTCTGAGCTGTACGAATTAGTGCTTCAATACCCTAATGAGCTTTCAGCCTTCTCTAGGGTTCACGTTTAGACGTGAAAGAGCCCAGCACTTTAAAAAAGAATGCTTACATACAACATACTTGGAAAGAATAATTATCACTTACATCACATTCTTATTTTCAGTTGCTTTGCTTAGAAATCAAAATTTATCATCTTATTTACTACTTACTATTACAATGAGACAGGTGCCAACATGCCCAAATTAAATGTGGGAAAACTCAGTTATAGAGTAAATATATATTATGCTTAAGGATTTATAATTAGCAAGTAACTTAAATTCAATGATTTGAGACTCCTAAGTGGCCAGTGTTTTACTACCTGTGGTACTGAATACATATATATGTGTTAGACATTTAAGAAAATTACTTATATTTTCCAAGTAGATTACTTAGAGAACTAAAAATTTATTATGTTTCTTTCTATTTTATTTTTCCTTTTAATCTCTCAACTGTGGTTATCAGATAAATCTTAATTAGGATTTACACAAGTATGATTAAGTGAAAAAAGGAAGGAATTATCATCTGAGTAGATCAGACTTATGGAAATGTTTTTATATGAATAGTTGAATATTTGAAACTTTTCTTTTGGCTTTGCTTATGCCTTTTTGTTTGGCTGGTTATTTATTGCCCAGTTTTTAAATTCTGTGGTATGTGGGGTAAGCAGATACTTAGGAAGTTTCCTAGTCTTCAAGGAAAGAAGTGAAAAAGGACAGGAAAGCATTAGTGAAGGGCTTGAAATGGAAGCTCATGTGCAAGCAAGATGATATTTACGATTTAATATCTTGGAAAACCAGTTTTGAGGAGCTGATTTAGCATTCTACCATCATAAAGAGAGAGAATTGATCCTCTTGTCCTTGCCTGAAGTCAGAAGTAGTTAGATGAGATGAAGCTGATATTATTTGTCTGCAAACTCACATGAGCCAAATGTTAACCAGCTATTAAAAGTTGAAATGTTATCTCTTTCCTGTGTTTTAAAAGATAACCAGAGAAGAGCCACTCAGCATCACTCATTCTCTGCCTCTAGTGCTTTATTTTATTTTAAAAAATATATTTTCTACTGTAAGAACCTCTAAAAAGGATTATCATAATTGTTTTTGCCCATGGAAAAGCATAAAGAATGCCCAAACTTGTATGGTCCAGTTATCTTCTCAGATATGCAAACACAGCAATTCCTTTTATGTTTGACTACCCAACAATTTCCATAATACCTTCACAATTATATATTGTATAAATTCTTTCACTACATAATAAATATTTTTATTTTAGATTCAAAATTTTATGGTAGAAAGATCATAACAGTACTAAAAATGTGGAAAATTCCTCTTATTTTTAATGCCATCTGGGTTTCTGTAATATGTGCCAAATGAATATATGGCTTCTAAAATTTATAAAATTGCTTACTTAATTTCATTCTGATAGTGTCTAGAAGTTGATATATAAATAGAGTAATTCTTTTTCACCTTACTGTTGATTTTTAAACATCCTTTTTCAAAACAATGATACAACTCTGAAAAAATCTTTTCACCTAAAAGATTCCCACTATTATTTTTAATGACAAATGCATACAAGTCAAGCAATGCAAGTTAAAAAATAGCAGATTCTAGCAAAGTTGTGAAGAAAAAAGAAAGCTCATATACTATTGGTAAAAGCATAAGTTAGTTCAGCCATTGTGGAAAACAGTGTGGGGATTTGTCAAAGACCTAAAGACAAAAACATCACTTGACCTAGCAATATATACCCAAAGGAATATAAATTATTCTAATATAAAGACACATGTACATGTATGTTCACTGCAGCACTCACAATAGCAAAGACATGAAATCAACCTAAATGCCCGTCAGTGGTAAGCTAGGTAAATAAAATGTGGTGCAAATACATTATGGAATACTCTGCAGCCATAAAAAAAGAACAAGATCATATCCTTTGCAGGGACATGGATGGAGCTGGAGGCTGTTATCCTTAGCAAACTAGTGCAAGAACAGAAAACCAAATACCTCATATTTTCACTTATAAGTGGTAGCTAGATGATGAGAATATATGGACTCATAGAGGGGAACAATACACACTAGGGCCTTTTGAGGGTAGAATGAGGGAGAGTATCAGGAAAAATAACTAATGGGTAATAGGCTTAATAACTGAGTGATGAAATAATCTGTATAATAAACCCCCATGACACAAATTTACGCATGTAACAAACCTGCACATGTAACGCTGAACTCTAAATAAAACTTAAAAAAAAAAAAAAAGAAAAAAGTACACATGTAGAAAAAAAGGCATTTCCCCAAATCTCACCATCCAAAATGAATAATTATTTACCTTTGGAGAAACCAATTCTTGTCACTTTAAAAAACGCATATACAAAAAGCAAAATAGATAAACAGAAAAAAGTACTTTCAAATAATAGTCTATTCTACAATTTTAAATTATTTTATTGTAAATTAATATATACAAGTCATAGAAAGCTATACAAATTAACATCCTGTCTCCAAAAAATGATAAAAAGGATACAAATTAGTCTAACATCCTGACACCAAAAAAACAGAAAACTAGGAAACACTTTAAAGAAAACATTTGAGACGGTAATCAAAGAACAAGGAAGAATTTTCAAGATAAGCCGGGTGTGTGTGTGTGTGTGTGTGAGAGTGTGTGTGTATATGTGTGTAAGTTGTGTGGTTAGTGTGAGTGTAGGTAGTGTTTCTATGTATCCAGAACATCAGGTACTATATCGGGAAGCTTCAAAGCAGCGAGAACCAATTTGTAAATTCCATGTAGTGGTACAGATGAGATACAGACACAATGCAAGGAACTTAAATAAAGGAAATGAATTTGGTGAAGAAGTTAATGCAGTAATAGGGGGTTTTGGATGCCTTGAAAAGACACCTCATTCTGTAGGTGATGTTGTGCAATAGAAGATTTTAATCAATGAAGGACAAATTTATGCTGTAGAAAGATGACTGGCAGTTGTTTGTAGATTAGAAGCGATGAATAGTGAAAGCAAAAACATAGTAATAAGGCCATCACAATTCTTCTAGTGAGAGATGATGCGATCTTTTGTTTTATCAGCATTCTTGGTATTGCTTAGAAAACACAAACAATTCAGGGAAAAATAGTAACTGAAACATGAAAAAAAACATTGTCTGAAATGAAGAGCAATATGGTTTCATTTAAGGAAGTTTGAACAGAAAGGATGTCTATTTTTAATATGAAAATTAAGTGCAGTGCAGGAATATAACATGAGAACTAATAAGCAATTGCAACAAAATATCAAGGTGTCTGTCCAAAATTTGCAGGTAATCGACTGCTGTGTTTCTATATTAGCAGAAATTTTTGATCTTGATAAGATACTCAAACTCTCAAAGACATCATTTGTCAATGAAATAAGTGAAGCATATTATCAAGATGATTTTTCTTTCTGGCCAGAACTACAGAATCAGGACTGGTGTACAGCAAAACTATTTGAAGAGTATAGCCATGAGAGTAACTTAGCAGTCATGTAAACTCTGTGATAGTCAGGGATATGCAGTAAAGCTCTGAGCAAACAGTTTGACAGGTGTAAGGTGATTGGGGCACATTTAACCTAGTATGGGAATTAATATCTTCTTTGCCATCATCATTCTCATTATTACCATTAATTAAATTCTAAGGACATATGTACATTCAACTCTAAGAAGTTGGCACTATTACAACACCTCTCTCTCTGTCTCTCTTAAATCTCCCTTTCTCTCTCATGTTCTTTCTTTCTAGCCCACGAGAAAACATGGCATTAAATATTTTCAGTTACTAGCCTTAGTCAATAACCAAGTTGCTACCCAGTCTGTCTAATTTTGGAGCCCGTGCTGAATTCATATACTAAAGATAACTCAAGGAATGTTGAGAATAAGCCTTTTTCTTCTGCCTGATTCCAAGGGATAGAACTGGAAAAGTGAGCCGATGGCTCTGGGCTTAATAGCAAAAAGACATCGTCAATAGTATGTGATGACCAAGTACAATGGATTTCTTTGAGATAACCCACCCAAGATGAGGTACTCAGTTTGGGAAAGGAGGAGGGATGGGTGGGTATCAGGCATGATTTATTTATTTTTTTTTATTTTTGAGATGGAGTTTCATTCTTTTTGCCCAGGCTGAAGGGCAATGATGCAATCTTGGCTCACTACAACCTCTGCCTCCCCGATTCAAGCAATTCTCCTGCGTCAGTCTCCCTAGTAGCCGGTACTACAGGCATCTGCCACAATGCCCAGCTAATTTTTCTTTTTTTTTTTTTGTATTTTTAGTAGAGACAGGATTTCACCATTTGGCCAGGCTGGTCCCGAACTCCTGACCTCTGGTGATTCATGTGATCAGGCATGATTCTAAATGTTTTATATGTAAAGCTCATTGAATCTTTATAATAATGTTTTAAACAGGCCCTATTATTGTTATTCTCATTTTATACATAAGAAAAATGAAGCTTCATCAGGTTAGGTAGCTGGTCCCTTGCTGAAAGCTAGGAGCTGGGATTAAAACCCATGTAGCCAAGCTCCAGAGTGAGCTTCTCTCTAGAAATAGATCAAGCATCAGAACACATGGTTGAACTAAATGAGTTTTAAGTTCTCTTCTAACCTTGAGACTCAATGATCGTCAGCACTCAGCTGGCTGACACATTCTTATGGAATATCTCTACACAGCATCTCTTTGAAAGTGCAGTGTCACATTTGGAAATTCTTGAAAAGAACTATCTTTGAAGGTCATTCATTGGCAAGTGCTATAATGTGAAGGGAATTGAAATCTTAATTTGAAGAAATGCTCCATTTGCATCTACATGCAGCTTTATGATTTATGACAGGGAGAGTTTTCAGCTAAGATAGAGAGTTTTACAGTGTAAGTGATTTTTCATTTTCCAATCTTACAAGAACATAGAAATAAAAAAATCAATACATTTTAATTTTTATTAGAATAAATTTAAAGAACACTTCCAAAGTTTTCTTGTTGAACACACTAGTTTACTAATCTTTGGTTGCAATCCCAATATAACAGGTAAATGAAGTCTCTCAAAGTGACAACACAGAAACCATTTTAAACATTCACAAAATTATAATGTAGTAGTTTGCTAATCATGAGAATTCTCAAAAATACTAGTATTTAGCAACTTGGAGAAGCTCATCAATGCAAAAAATGATTATTGTGAAGATTCATAAACCTTTATGACATTTGGCCCTCACTACACAACTTTCAAAATCATATTTTTTGTTCATTTGTTGAATTATTGTGTATAAGAATGTCACTAGTAAAAGTGAACATAATAAAATGTTGTGTGACTCACACCTCTATATAATGCAACAAATAATAGATAATTCAGGAATAGAATTATTATATATATAAAATTATTCTTCTTCAAGCAGATTTTTATCTGAATATAATAAAGATGAGATATTTTACATTCTCATGGAATAACATTTTTTTATCTTCTTCTCCCCTCAGTAAGCAGAGAATAGCAGCAGCAGTTATTGAAATGAAAGCAGTGGGGAGATACCAGAGTGAAAGATAATGCACAACCTGGTTCATCTAAATAGGTTAGGAAATTTCATTTCCCCCAGATAATAACTCCTAGAGAGTCAACTATCTATCTTAGCTGAGAACTCTCACGTCATAAATCGTGAAGCTGCCTGTAGATGCAAATGGAGCATTTCTTCAAATTAGGGTTTCAATTCCTTGGAATGAATCAAATAGAAGTTTTCTGATTTTATTTCTCTGGGTCAGCATAGCTTGTCAGATTTAGTTATAATCAGTGTTAATAACATACCCACTAATATTATACTCATCCAAATGACACAGCTTAGCAATAGGAAAGTATTCCTTGGATGAAAGAGAAGTTTAATGAACCACTGATTGATTCTTGATTCTAAACAGATTCTTACAATGTGAAGATAATTAAATAAGCAACTGTAAAGAAATTTAATTATAAAATTATGCCTAAATATACAAGCGTTTGTATTTCTCATTAGAAGTGTCAAAATTCTAATTTTTTTAGAAAAACTAAAATTTGCCCAAATTGCTCTTTTCCCCTGACCCCAGCCCACAGAATTTATGAATAGAGTGATCATGAAGTAGAATTTTTGGACCTAGATCTTTTTACAACTCAAGTGATTACTTAAGAATTAAGTGAACAGTCTAAAGAAGCCAGTCGGGAATGTCAAGATGCAAGGTTTCCGTGTAATTGATATTGCTACACCATATCCTAGTATAGTTCCTAATACACTGGACAATTATTAGGGCCATCTGATAACATTGTACCCGCTTTAAAATACCTACTGGTGTGGAATCTTCTATGTCGGCGCTCCTTCCCAAATTTCAAGTTGAATGATGTGGAGAGTAGGAAGAGATAAGAAATTCCAGTTTGATACATGTTCCAGAGAAACACCTGTGCCAAATACTTGAAATGACAATTGGTTAACCAGTGGTAGCCAGAAAATAACTGCTCAACATTTTACATTTTTTGTTTTCCGAATGGATATGACTAAATTTGAGATTTTTACCTGCCTCAATCCAATCTCAAATCCCATTTTCAAAAGCAAGTCTTACGTGTTTCTGAATATCTCTGATGCTAGTAAATAATTTAAATAACCAGGAATTATTTATTATAATTGCATGAAGGAGATTATTGTGGGTTTTAAGTAATTTTACAATATATATGTACTGTAGATGCCAATTAAATTATATATATACACACACATGATTTTGTTATATACATACATAAAACACAGCTATATAAAGAAAATTTCCTCAATTAACAGCATTCATAAATATAACCAAATTATTTACAGTAAAGATGGGATACTAACTCTACTGAAACAATTTCAGCAGAAAAAGGTTATTAATAGCCATATATCAATAGTTGTATTAAATCCAAAATCCTTACTGCCAGCAATTTTATATTTGCCTCTCTCAGACTTTCCAGGTGGATGCTGGGTGAAATGAAATTGTGTTTTACAGAGGCAATTAGTTTATTCTTTGGATAATTTTTCAACAGTAAGAAGTATGTATACTTAGCAAGGAATTCATTTTGCTTTCCTCTGTGACAAATGGCGGTTCTTTGGTAGTGGGCCATTCAGCTCAAAATGCCAGCTGGCAAACAAATCAAGACTATTTTTTTTCTTGGCATGTTGCCTATATGTTGAATGCAGAAGAGATGCTTTTTAAATTATAATACTAAATAGAATCTTGGGTCCTGGCCTAGAAATGTATTAATGATTGTGGAGATTTCAGATCACAGCATGGTGTGTGGTTAAAGTTCCAACTTACAGGTATCTAATTTCTCTTTACTGCAATGATGATCATTGTTTCAGAACCTGTCTACAGGTTATGTCAGGCAAAAAACAGATGTGAAGGTAGAGTCTTTGTATAATTTCATGACCATATTATATACATTTGAGCAAAAAGTATCAGAGTGGAAACTTAAATGTCTTTTAATGTTTCAGGAAAGTGGAAATTATAAGTATGAGGTTAATTTTGGAAAATGCCTTATTGAGGCAAACACACTTGCAGTCCTTGAATTAGAGCTTTTTGTGTGGCTTCAATTGAAATTACTTTTCCATCTGCTTGGTAACATAGACAAAAGCTCTCCCAGTCACTTTCAGTATATGTTGGGAAGGCCATCTTACCCCTGTAAGCATTTGTGCCCTTGTCTGTAACCATATCAGTCATACCAACCTTACATGATAAATGTGATCCTATGCAAATAATAATAATAATAATAATAATTGGGCCATTTCCTGGCAAATGATATGGGTTATTTGTGCTTATTCACATGCATGGGAAATTTTTTTGGAACTTGGAAAATAAGCATTTTAACTGCCATGCATCAGGCATGATAAATGGTAAGCATTTACAAACATTGACTTATCTAGTCCACAATCCAGCCCCATATGTATTAAAAACAGCAACAAACACTAAGTCTCTGAAATTTTAAATACCATGTCCAAGGTCGTACAGCTACAGAGGTGTTAGGTGGCAGATCTAGGGTTCAAATGTTTCTGCTTTCCTAATTCCATGCTCTCATATAATATGTTATTTTAGCTAATTGTTATAAATGTAATTTATAGGGACATATATATAAAAATATGCATTAATCATACATAAAGGAAATATAAAGCAATTTGTATATAAAATGATTTCCTTTTATAATTTTCGTAAAGTATATGTAGATATATACATATAATTTTCATAAAGTATATGTATATGCTGTGTTATATATTCATATAGTATATTTACATGTAAATACATATATATGAAAGTGTATTTTCATAAATATAAATATGGTAAGCAGTTGCATAGATATGTGTCTGTGGGTGTGAGTGTGTATGTGTATGTGTATGTAAATTGCTTTATCTTGTTTATTTCTATAGCAAAGTTTCTAATTACTCACAATGTTTCCCGGGCTTGATTGCTCACTTTCTTGGAGACCACACTGGTGTATCTGAAAGGTCACTGGGCTGCGAGGAAGACAGACAGGTCCCGTTTCAGATTGTAACTTTACTTCCCTCATTTATGAAATGAAGGTGTTATGTCTAAGGATTATTCAGGTTCTAGGAAGGCCTTGTCCTTGGAAGGTAGTATTTTCTAATACTGTGCTGTGGTGAGAGAAGGAAGATGAGCATCAACAGACATTTCAGAAACATACCATCTGCCATGACTTTTACAACAATTCAAAAAGAATGGTAACAACCGAAAAATTTCTGATCAAAGGCGCGACTGAATTTATGAATTTGATTTTCATGCAAATTCAGCTCTGAACATGAAGTGAGTCGTGAAATGGAATTTGAAGGGGTCGTGCTCCGTGCTTATGACTGACTGAAACATCCATCTGCCCAACTCTCCACCCAAGTCCCCATGCTCACAAAGAAGATCTCATTCAGGCTGATGTTTATCAGCTGCTGTAAAATGGAGTTAATCATTTGAAATAGGAAAATGAAGTTATCTTTAGACTGGTAATGAAACTCTTATTTGTTTTGGATACTTTCCCCCCATTTGACACATTAAAACATTACAAAGTCTTACCTATTAAAAATTGTATGCAAATATATCTTAGGAACATGCTGCATTGCCTAAGTTTGTAGAGAATCAATAAAAATTCTGATTTGCTGCTAAAGTTGTCATAAAAGTTTACAAAAAATAAGAAAAGAGAAACAAGAGGAAAGCTACATTAGTATAGAAATTTAACATCTTTTATTCAAATAAGAAAGATGGTAAAACATAAAATATAATACAATTTTAGATATATTTACAATTTTATTTTAACTTTAATGTATAGAAGTTTTAATGATTTAGTAAAGCTGAGTTTTGAAGGTTAGTGAATAATTTATGTTTTAACTGAACTGCTTAATCATATTAATAGTTTTCACATCATATCTCCAAGTGATAGTCTTAAGTGTTTCAGTTCAGATTAGTCTTCATTCTTCATTCCAGATAAGCATAACTCTCAAACCAAAGAAAAATAATTGATGCTATAATTTACATCACTTTTAAATTATTATTTCTATTTTATATTTCACCTCATATATGAATGATTGAGAAGTTTCAAGAGATAGAATTAGTTCTGAAAGTCAATATAATAATTTTGCCTTGCAAATTCAAAACCAATTTATTATTGCATGTTTTTATAAACAGCATATGTCTTGTTTATTGGCTTTGATAAATTTGATCCACAAATGCATATTATTGCACGTGTCTTAAAGACCATGAAGTTAAAAAATAAGAAATTTGTATACAAGTCCTAAAACTGATTTCAGTGTCATAGATCTTTTATATCTAGATACCTGAAATAAAAATCTCAACCTTAAGTAATGACTGAGAAATCTCACAGTTATAAGAACAGCTTTCATATTATAAATTTGATTTGTAAAACATAGATTCTCATAGCTCCTCTCTGTTGCTTTTCCCATTGAAACAGATTAGTGTTGTTCCTATCACTGTAATAGCCAGAATAGTACTTGTAATATTGTATTTCTAGACTTTGTTTATGTTTTTAATTTATTTTCTTTACCATGGTTGTATTAACATCTTTTAATCATAGGCCTGGATATTTACTTTTCTGACAACAGGATATTATTTATTCAGAACACATAGTTTTCATATTAACCAAAGCTTTCTGAAATCATTCTTGCATGTTAGTTGAATACGTAATTAGGCATTTTTCAAAATACACAATAATTAACCAGCAGAAAATGCTACCATTTCTATTTCTTAGTTTTAACATACGCAGAGTGGTTAGTAACAATAGCAGAAGTGAAAGACCCAAACACTCTTTGAATTTTAAAGTAAGCTTCCTATTGAGGCATAACCTATATAAAGGAAAAGGCACAAACCATAACTGTACAGTTCAATGAATTTTCACAAACTGAAGATATCCAGGGAGATGCTGCAGAACATTACCAGTCCAATTCTTTGTAGTTATTATGTATCCATACGTAACTCCAGTGCTAACTTCTACCAGCATTGATCAGTTTTACTACTTTGATTAGCATTATATGAATAAAATTATAAGCTAAGAGCTGTTTTATTTTTGGCTTGTTTCACTCAACATTATATTTCTGAGTTATATCCATGTTGTTGCATCTGACATTAATTGATCACCCTTCATTCCTCTGTAGTACTGCTTTGTGTGAATATACAAGAAAGATACAGCCCTTGATGGATGAGGATGTTCACAATGGGGCTGAAGTAACTAAATGATACACCTGTTTCACATATTAAATTTAGACCTGTGTGATATGTGGAAAAGGGACTGCAGTGGGTCACAGCATAGCTGTCAAGAACAGTTGTAAGACACTGGGACAGCTTGGAAGGTGACCTAAGGGCAGAGGCAACTGGGAGATACGAATATATTTTTACATGAACTACATGGTTTTTCTAATTACTAGGGTGTGGGAGGCAAGAGTGGGAAAACTGTGAAGACTAACTTTTTTTTTTTTAATCAACTGGGTGGATGGAAGTTCTTTTTATTAAGATTACTATCAGAATATTAATAATATCAGTGTTCCCCTCCTGAGCATGTGAAGTCTGAGCTATCTGTGAAATATTCATATGTGTTGACTAGGCATTTGACTAAATGGACTTGAAGCTCATTAGGGCTGGACATGTAAGATTTGGAGCTATTGATGTTACTTAGTATTGGTAGTATTTAAAGCCATGAGAATGATCACTATCATCAAGGAGGAAAATAGAGTTAAAAGAGGAGATCCTAGACTGAGCCTTACAAAAATTCTATTTTAGGGACCACATGAAAAGAGAACCTTGAAAGAGAGACAGACTCAGAAGAATTTCAGTTATAGGAGCAAGGGTGGTTAGGGTGGTGATGTAAAAGTCAAAAGAGAAGAGTGTAAGGAGGAGAAGGGGAACAATTGAATCAAATGCTGTTGGGTATGTGGTAAGATAAGGACTGAAAAATGCCTATTGGATGTTACAAAATGGGTATCTGAGTTTTTCAGCCAGATCGGAGTGAGACATGAATGATGAACTGAAGACACCATGTGTGCAGACTACTCTTTTAAGAAGTTAGCAATAGAGGGAAGTGGACTATTCAGTGGTAGCTGGAGGTGTGTGGATTGTTTTTCAAGTTAGAAATGATGTACTGCATTGGAATGCTGACAAGAATGACTTAATTGAAAGAGATACAAGATACTGTTCAGATAGACAGATAACCCAGAGAGAACTCATTCTTCAGTAGTCATCATTCGAAGCTCCAGAACCAACTTCCCAGTTGCCACATTCAGCTAAGAGTTTGAACTTTCCCAACGTGTGGCTTAAAGGCTTCCCAAGTAACTTCTTAATCACCCAGACCCCTGCAGGTCACCTGAGATACATAGCACATGGCACGGAGACCACTCAACCAACAAGCAGAGCATTTGCAATCACAGTGCCAGGAGAGCAATAAATACCCTCTCCTGTGCTTTGCATCATCCGTTACCTCAGGAAAGAGTCCAAGCATCCATAAAGCAGAGCACTGATGAACTTTGTTTCATTGCTCATTCTTCAGGTCTCAGGTGAAAGACAATTCATTGTGGCAACTTCTCTGTGGGCTGAAAGAATCTAGAGATGAAGTTCTGTGTTTTGTTCTCCCACTTACCTAATATTGATTCAATAAATATCAATAAATATTTGTTAAACACATAATTAAGTTCCTAGGGCACTTTGTAATGCCTAACCCACAACAGATGCTATGAGAAAATTTGTAAAATAAATCAAGAAATTAATAAATGAATAAAGTCTAATAGGAGAAGTAATCAGGGTTGTTTCTTGTGGTAATTATCTCTCTGGAGCACATTTAAAAATCCTCCTGAACTTTGATATTTAATGTACTGAGAACAATGTTTGGACATATATATCCTTACTTTTCAAAAAATTACACCATCTTTATTTATTAAGAAATCCCTCAAACAATTTAAATACATTCTTTTGTGCAGCAAACTAATTTTTCCCTAAACTCACATGACATACCAACATAAGCAGCATATAAGTCTATGAAATTCTAAATTGTGTAGTATTCACTCAAAAAATATTACAATGACCAACTAGGGTTTCAGTCAAGAAGGAGGAAACCCTAAATTATTGCCTTAACTAAATATCTCACTAGAATTGTTCAGAAAGCTATTTGTACTTGAATATATAGACATTATTCAATATGGCTATAAAATAACTCAAATTAAGCACCTAGAAAGTATATTTTCTATTTTCTGACATTAGGGTGATGATGTTTTGTGACAGATAAATCCAAAGGTGGATATCTGGAGTCTTGCATTTCCTTCTTAACATATATAAATATATCAAAGCTACACTTGATTTACCATTAACTTGTTTCTTTCTTTACTAAAACTACAACACAATCCTCCCTCCCTATTGTATAGTCTGAGAGTCCAGTGGATGTCACTGTTAGTTCTATACTATGAAACAGTTTCTTTTTAACTTTGCTTCCAGTTGCATGTGGTTTGAAAGTAGAAATCATGCTCAATTTGTGTTTTCTATCCAGATTTTAGAAGAGCATCTGGCCTGTAGGAGAAGCATAATATATTTATTAAACAAATGAATGAATAAACGAATGTATGAAGATCTTCCAGCATCAATACAGGAGCAGTAACTTGAATGGTGAAGTAACGGCCCAGGACTCATAACTATCACTGAGGCCTAGTGCTACATGTTCTTTAGAACATTATGAGTTCAACTAAGAGAGACTGTATGGAATTTAAAAGTATTTTCCTGCCCAGGATTCATGCTGATGGTCTAGCATTAGGCATGCTACTAGAGTTGCATTTGCATTCACTATCCATTCTGCCATTGTTTTCCTCTCCCTGATTGCAGTTTCACCTCCACATCCTAGTAGGGTTCAGAATCACCATCCATGATAGTTGAAGGATTTCCACTGCCTCTGCCCCTCCTCTGTTCTGCCCTTAGACTGGGGAAGACTTCGAGTATCAGCCTCACATTTACAGAAGACATTGGATCTGAACCATTCTTCTCAAATACACAGATATGATGGGGCTGAGATAGGATTACAGAGGAGTTCATAGCAAGCCTGCAACTCCATTAAATCTATCCTCCTTAAGTTAATAGTTCAAGCTTGCCAAATTTGATGGTTGCCCTTCTGGCTTCAATTTAATTGATGTCTCTATCAAGGCTCGTCATACCCCTTTACTGAGTATCAAATTTTCATCTATTATGCATTTATTTATTTTTTTGGTCAATCAATTTGGTTGCTGACCCTAAGCCAGCCAATATTCAAATACCTAAGGTATCATAGTAAACACAAAATAAAATCTCTATGAGGATAGATCTTATGTTCTGAGGTTGGAGGCTAGGAGGAGATATGAGAAACACATAAATGAAAGGGCAGATAGTCATGCAAATCTTAAAGAAAAATAAAAAAGGTAAGAGGGATAAAGGGCCAGAGATATGGGTCAAGATAGCCATTTTATTTATAGTTATCAGAAAAATGCCGTGGTAACAAAATGATATTTTAATTGAGACCTGAGAACATGAAGAAACATAGCATGTGGATATCAGAGCAACGGGACTTCCAGGAAGATTAAACAGCATGTGCACGTGCACAGAGGTGAGAGCTTGATGGATATATCTGCAAGAAGGATGATCTGGATGAAGTGGTATGAACAAATGTGATGGTAAATAATGTTATAAAGTAGCAGGTGGCTGGATTACATGGGACCTGTAGGCCACAAATAAAGATCCTGGTTTTACTTTTACCTTAATGAAATGATCTGACTTATAATACAAAACTGGATGCTCTATGGAAAACAAACAGGGGATGAAGAATGCAAAGAGAATGAATGGTTAGCCAACTACTGCAAAAATCCAATGAGATGATGTTGGATCAAGAAGTTAATTATAAGGATACTGAAAAATGGTTGGATACCAAACATAATTTTAATGGATAGCTGACTAGTATTATTGGTGGATTGGTTGTGGCTTGTAGCAAATTAAATGGATTTAAACAAAAAGCAAAAAGAACTACAGGATGATTCCAAGTTTTTGGCCAAAGTAACTGAAAAGATGGCAGTATTGTTTACTAAGGTCCAGAAGACCACAAGAAATTGGGTTTTGTGTCAGAGGGCAGAATTCCTACCAGCATCCAAGCTATATTGCCTAAAACATTGAATAAGTAGTCTAAAAATGTGGAAGTCATCCTAATTTATGTGCGTTTCAAAATATCAATAAAAAACTTATTTAAGTAGAAAACTCTCTCTACCAATAATATGTGTGTGTGCATGTACACATGTTACTGCAAATAAAACATGCAAGAACAACAAAAAAGCATTTAAACTTGAAGAAGTTCTAGTTTTCACTTCAAATAACAGATAACTTTTCCCCTGATTCAATTTTTAACATCTAGGCTATGGCGCTTGGTATGGTCAGATTCTTCTAACTTGTAACATCAAAATACTGAATAGATGAATAAATGCCAAAAATAAACATTCTGCTTCCTTAACATTTTTCTCTTGGCTTAGGTTTTCTATAGGAAAACAAGCAAGCTGCAAATAGCAGCTGCATTCTGACTGCTGAACTGTCACAAGACCAAAAACAAACTATGTAACATGCTGGGGAATAGAGTAGTTCTTGCTCTGGTGGTTATACAGGGATGACATAACAGCGCCAGGACACACATGAGCTCAAGGCCTCGTCATCATATACTTGGGATGAAAGGCGTGCTTTTCTCCATTCTCAGATGAAGACTCAAATAATGAATGTCCAGGCACCTCAACAATTTATCACAGATTGTTTCCTTGCATTAAGAGACAGGGTGAGGCCAACTCTGAGGAGAATACAGTCACTGGAGTGTCTCTGATCAGTCCATCTTACTCTTCCATTGTTACCCTCCTAATACCTTCATTTTTTTCTCCACCAGTTGCAGTTGTTTGTGATGATATGGGATCAATAAACTGAAATACAAAGAGGAAACGTTGTCATATAGTGTCTTTGTATAGATAATAGATTGTAAAAATTGCAATATGAACACTTCACTTAAATTTCTGTGTGTAATCTCCAAGAAAATTAAAACTGAAAAATGGTAAAAATCGGTGAGACTGAGGATATAAATTATACGTTACAAGAGTTTTGCTTTTCATGATAAGTGCTTTGGCATTGTTTATTTTTAAAATGTGCGTTGACTGCTTCAATGGTGTATATTTTTAGTTAAATAAAAAGGGAATTTTAAAATTTGATATCAATTAAATAAGCACTGTAAGCTATGAATAGCTAATTATACACTTAGCCATATATGAAGTCAGTAATATAATGAGTTACTCTCAAAATGGCAACACACCATTAACAATTGCAAAACCCAAAAACTATGTGGTGCACTTTAATGGAAATGCCCATAAGCAATTATCTGCTGTTCTTTGATCTTTCATTCTAAGAGGTTGAACTAAGACTAATAGGTCAATAAAATGTCTGTAGATTGAAAAAATTGGAAGGTTCTGAAACTAGGATTCAGTCTTCATTAGAGACTCATTGGAAGGGCCAATTAAATTTTGGAAAGCACAAGAAATTTTTGTGATATCACAAAGTTTGTTTTTATAAAGTTTATTTTACATTTAAAACTATGCCATGTTTAATATACTAGCATCTTTTGTTTTACTGGAAATATACACTTTTAATTTCTGTGTAAACCCCACAGTCAATCTGTTATTATATACCACAGAAGTGATATTTCTAGAGGAATCTGTAGGGATATTTGTCATTAAAAATATTACCCAGAATCTGAACAATTTTCTCAAATTAGTGTCAGGCCTATTGTGTCAGGTGGGCAGGGTCCTGCTTTTCAACATGCAAGAAATGAGCTTAATGCCCTTGTAGTGGCAAAGGCACAGACATGTGTTATTGGGGTTTGTCAATTGAATGCACCCACATAGGATCTGAGGGAGAAACATAAATCCAGAAGGAGTGGAACCATCAATGTCATTAATTATTCAGTAGTGCAGGTGTTCAAATCCAAAGAGTGGCCTTGGTGGTTTTTCCCACTCCCTGTCTTCTCTTTCAGTTCCCAGCAGTTGACTAAGCCTTATTTTCCAACCTTCTAGGCACTTTTGTAAGTTTTCAGATGTACCTCTTAAGCAGTATTTTTCTACTTAAGTTATCCAGAGTTATTTTCAGTTGCCTACAACCGAAGCATTACCAATAAAACAGTGTAATGATGACATACTAGAGTACAATGAACTTACTATGTGCATGCAAGTTAATTATCAGTATATAGACTTTAACAATTATTAGCTACAACTTGAGTTTTGCAGGACTAGTAGTAGGGGTATTAGAGCAAACAGAATAACTAAAAATGATTTTCAAAGGAGCACAGCTGCTTTGTAAGGGAATTAGAAAACATTTAAGGGCTCACTGTGGTGTTTGATTTTATATGTCAACTTGACTGTGGTACAAGTCCCCGGACATTTGTTCAAATGTTATTCTGGGTATGTCTTTGAGGGTGCTTCTGGATGAGATTAACATCTGAATTAGTAGACCCAGCAGAGTAGATTGCCCTGCCTAATGTGATTGGGCCTCATCCAAGTGTAGAGGAGATGAATTGTCTGCCCATTGGAACGAGATGTAAAGGAGAAGTTACAATTCACTTGTTCCTTTTCACTACTGAAGAATACAACTACATAGAGCAGCCCTGACCAATTGAAATATAATGTGAGTCACACATGTAATTAAAAAGTTTCTGGCCAGATGCAAAGAACCACTGTACTTGGGTCACACCTGTAACCCCAGTACTTTGGGAGACTGAGGCGGGCAGCTAGTGAAGTCATCAAGTCCTGAAATTTTCTTTGATGGAAGACTTTTGATTACTGATTCAATCTCTTTACTCATTTTTAGTCTATTCTGATTTTCTATTCATGATTCAGTCTTAGTAGGTCATATGTTTCTAGGAGTTTAGTTATTTTTCTAGGTTATCCAATCTATTGGCATATTATTCCTAGGAATTTCTAATGATCTTTTGTATTTCTGTGGTATCAGATGTAATATATTCTCTTTCATTTTTGATTCTATGTATTTGAGTCTTTTCTTTCTTTAGATGAAGTTTTGTCAAGATCATTTATGTTTCAAAATGACAACTCAGTTTTATTTTTTTTTTTAGTTTCTTTTAGTCTGTATTTAATTTAATTCTTCTCTGATCTTTGTTATTTACATCCTTCTGCTAAGTTTGGGCTTAGTGTGTTCTTTTTTTCCATTCCATGAGGTGTAATGTTAGATTATTTATTTGAGATATTTCTTCCCTTTTAATGTAGGCATTTATTACTATTTTATGTTAGAACTACTTTTGTTGCATCCCATTACTTTTGTATGTTTAATTTTCATTTTCATTCATCTCAAAATATTTTTAAATTTCTCTTTTGATTTCTTTGTTGACTCCTTCATTGATGAGGATTGTGTTATTTAATATCCAAGTATTTATACATATTCTAATTTTTCTCCTGTGATTAACTTCTAGTTTTATACCATTAGATTTGGGAAAGATGATTTTTATGATTTCAGTCTTCTTAAGTTGGTTAAGAATTGTTTTGTGGCCTAAGCTGTTATTTATCCTGGAGAATATCTTATGTGTGATTGAGGTAAATGTATATTCTGCTGCTATTGGATGTTATGTTCTGTATATATCTGTTGGTTCCATTTACTGTAAAGTATGGTTTAAGTCCAATTTTTTCTTACTGATTTTTCTGTCTGGATGATCTATCCATTGTTGAAAGTGATATAGGGCTATCCTTCATAATTATTGCATTACTCTATTTTTCCTTTCAGATCTCTTAATATTTGCTTCATCTATTCAGATGCTCCTATTTTGGGTGCATCTATATTTACAGTTGTTATATCATCTTGAGAAATCATCCCTTTTATTTGACAGCCATCTTTATCACTTGTTTTGGTTTTTGACTTAAAGTCTATTTTTTTCTGATACAAGTACAGCTTTCTTGGTTTCCATTTGCATGGAAAATCTTTTCCCATTCCTTCATTTTCAGCCTACATGTGTCCTTATAGGTGAAGTGCATCTTTTTAGGATAGTCATAAAATTGGATCTTATTTTATCAATTTAGACACTCAATGTTTTTGTTGTAGATTTTAGTCTATTTATTGATAGGTATTACTGCCATTTTGATAATTGTTTTCTGGATGTTTTGTGGATACTTTGTTCTTTTCTTCCTTTCTTGCACTCTTCCTTTTTTAATTTATCTTTTCATTTTTTTTCTCTTTATCTTTTGTATATCTACTATAGATTTTTGCTTTGTAGTTACCTGAGGCGTATGTAAAACATTTTAGAGTTGTAACAAGCTATTTTAAGCTAATAATAACTTTACTTCAATCACATATAAAAACTACACTCCCCTTGAATAGTATGCTTCTGAGATCACAATTTATATCTTTTTATTTATTAAGTTGTCATAGCTATAATTATTTTTAATACCTTTGTTTTCTAAGACAATCTATTTACCACTTCATGTGAGTTTTATACCTTCGTATGTTTTTATTTTACAAGTTACTGTCATTTTCTTTCAACTCAGAGACCTCCCTTATCATTCTGTGTGAAACAGGTCTGGTGATGATGAACATCCTCAGCTTGTGTTCATCTGGGGAAGTCTTTATCTCCCTTCCATTTCTGGACAAGTTTTGCTGGGTCAAGCATTTTTGGTTGGCAGTTTGTTTTTCTTTCAGCACTTTAAATATATCATGCTACTTTTCCTTGGCCTACAAGGTTTCTGCTGATAAATCAACTGATAGTCTGAGGAAATTTCCTTATATATCATTGGCCTCTTTTCTCCTGGTGCTTTCAACATTCTCTGTTTAAGTTTTATATTTTTGTGTGTGTTTATAATCTTTTATTGGAGTTTGATTCTATTTCTTGGTAAAGTATTCTTTGGACTGAAGCTTATTAGAAAAATTTGAGCTTTATTTGCCTAGATGCTCATATGTCTACCTACATTTGAGAATTTTTTAGCCATTATTTTTCTAAATAAGCATTTTAGCCCTTTCTTTCTCTTTATTTTACACCCATTAGGCAAAAGTTACCTCTAATGATGGTGTCCATAAATCTCATAGTCTTCATTCATTCATTTTCATTCATTTTTTCCTCTCCTCTGACTGGGTATGTTCAAATGATCTGTCTCTGAGTTCACAGATTCGCTTTGTTTGCTCGATCAACTCTGCTGCTAATGTTTTCTATTGCATTTTAAATTCCATTCACTGTTTTTTTCAGCTACAAAATTTTCTTTGGTTCTTTTTTATGATATCTATCTTTTTACTGAACTTCCAATTTTGTTTCCATATTGATTTTCTGTTTTTATTGAATTGCCTATCTGTGTTCCGTTGTAGCTCACTGAGCTTCCATTGAATAATTATTTTGAATTGTCAGGCAATTTGTCTATCTCCATTTCTTTGGAGGTGGTTAGTGAAATATTTTTGTGTTCTTTTGGTGGTGTCATGTTTCTTGATTTTTCATGATCCCTGAGTCCTGTGTTTTTTTAATTAACATTTAAAGAAGTCATCTCCTCCAGTTTTTACTGACTGGAGAGAAATACCTTCACCAAACAACTCAGGAATTTCAAGGCTCTTTCAGACTTTTTCGATAGATGTGCCTCCTGTACACTTCTTGTTTTCTATGAAGGAGAATTCTTAATGTTGTATGCCTTCTCTTGAACATTCAAAACTGGTGCTGATACCCTTCTGCTGTTTTGGGGGTGGCACCCTAAAATACTCAAGTTTGTGTTCTTTCTCCAAATCATGCAGAGTTGGGATATCTGTCTGTACCAGTTGTTTGCAGTTGTTGCCACTCACAAAGGTGTTTCTGATGATCTGGCCTGTGAAAGAGTGAGGCACGTTGAGTATTTGAACTCCTGTTGGCTAGCTAGAAGGAGTTCACAGGTGAAGCTTGCTAAGTGACTGATGGGAGGGCTTCTTGATGGAGTCTGTGGAGTGTTTGGTAGGTTCTGGAGCTTTACTTCTCTGCTCCCAGCCTCTCTCAACCGCTTAACCATGGTGATTACTTCAGTATTTCGGGTAAGATGAGAAAATGTGGGCCTCTTGGTCAATACCCCGCATAGCTGAAGGTGCCAAATACTCTCTCACTATGCTCTAACTTTCCCCTGTGGGAGAAACAGCAAACCAATAGGGTCTCTGTGCTTAGCTATGCTTTCTCCGAGGTAGAAAACTCCTTTTCTACCATCACTTCTTTTCTACTATCTTGCTGACTTCACCTCTGTACATACCTTTCAGATGTTTTATTTAAAGTTTAATGATAAATAGGTACAGAAAATAAATGTCCAAAATGTATATGAGATTCATGTTCTGATGACATACATTTAAAATATTTATTTGCTTTATGTATTACTTCAACAAATATTAACTGTAAAATTTGTTTCAGGCTTGAATCAGACATGTAGAATGCTGAGAATAAAGTGATTAAGACATGTAATCGTTATGCTTGAGGAAACAAAATGTGTTTCTTTTAGCTACGCAGATGAAATTAATAAAACCTGGGGCACAAGAGGAGTTATACTGAAGAGTTTAGCCTTTTCCCAGAGACTTGGGAAAGCAGATAGAGAATCTGATTGATGTAATTACATGTTTATATAGGAAATATCATTCTGGTTTTACATAAAAATGAAGGGAGGGGAAAAAGAGTGAGAGTGAAGTGTTGAGATCAGAATGAAGTTGATACAGTCAAAGGTGGAATATGATAGCTTTCAAATCAGGGCTCATGACTAGGAATTAAGAAAACGAGATGAATTTTAGAAATATTTATTATGTGAACTTGCCTGATTTGGTTAGCAAATATAGCAAAGGTAAGAAAGAAAAAAGAGATTTACAAAAAGCTTTATAGCAAATTAAATTAAGTGGGCACCCAAGTGAAACATTTAACCAACAATTTATATACAGTCTTGAAGCATCTTAGAGATGGAAGCTTTCACTTGTCAGTCAGTTCATATATGTAGTATCATAATAAGTCAACTGATGTTATTGTGTTCATTTAGTATTTAGTACTTTAAATAAGAAATATGAGGCAATAGCTCATATTAAGAAACTTTTCTCAACCTTAACAGAAAATGTTTTGAAAGCTAGTATATTAGCTATTGTTTAAAACAGCACAATTTATCATCTTACGTTCTCTGTGTTATGAGTCAAGGCATAATTTAGTTAGGGTCTCACTTAAGGGTTTAACAAAGCTGTGATCAATATGTTAGCCAGAGTACTAGTCTCATCTAAGGCTCAACTGGAGAAGAATCTCACATTAAGCTCATGTGATTGTTGGCAAAATTCAGTCTTCTTGCAACTTACCAGACTGAGGGTTCTGACTTTTTCACCAGCTGCTGGACAGAGGCCGCCATCAGTTGGTTGTCATGTGGCCTTCTCCATATTCTGACTTACAACATGGCAGCTGGCTTCTTCAAAGCCAGCAAGGGAAATAGTGTCTCCTAGGGAGACAGCTGTTGCAATCTTACATTCCATAATTACATATAGCATGTCACTTTTGCTGTATTCTCAGGTTAGAAGAAAGTCACAAGTCTGACCTACACTCAAAGGGAGATTATGCAAGAGCAAAAGCATAGAGATGGAAACCATGGGGCCATCGGAGAGTCTGTGCCACAGAAAGAGGAGCACAAATCCTGTGAGTCTCTAGATTGTGTTTTTCCTGTATATGTTCAAAGATTTAAGGACAAAATGATACCTAAACCAAAATAATAGTATATCATGAACATACCTTTCTTGTTTTAACCTGTCTTACATGTTTGCTTTCCCATATATCAAAAGTTGTGTTTGTAAACTTCAAATAAGAATTATCCAGATATACTTAACTCACAGAAAAGACAACATTTTTTCCCAAAGCAATGAAAATGGTGCTTTGCAGCTCTGGATATACTACTTTGAGCAAAGAAAATATCAGCTTAAAAAAAAATGTGCCTAAGTATCAAGGTGTCTTGTAATTCAAATTCTTAAAGCTTCTTTCTGTTCTAATATTCTTTGGTATAATCCCTGATGAGTATTCTGTGTATATGGTAACACAAACAGGCTTAAATTTGGGACAGCTTTAATACTGGCTGGTAAGAAATTTACAGAAGAGATGAAAGAGCTATTCTTACTGTTGCTTGTTTGTCTTTTCTACGAAGTCTTACTGAGCAGAATGAAAGGAAAATAATAACTCCTAATCCACATCACTTAAGCAGACTTCATGTATTGTCATTCATAAAATTTGTCTCTAACCACAACTATGTCAAAGCTACCAATGTGGCAACCCGTTTAGTGTTGTGTAATGCTTTTTATTCCTTAGTTCACTATTGGCCAGTTCTTGCTTATCGAAGACCAACTACAAAAGACAGTTTACTTGCATTTTTTTCTTCTTTTCCCTTAGTTTCACATTGGTTGGGTAGAGCAAGCAACTCCCAAGTGTTTCTGTAATAATTTAGCTCAGAATTCTAAGTCTATGAAAATGCAAAATCCTGCAATTCTATCCAGCTGCTTATTTAATTTCACATACACAAAATAATTTTAAAACCTACAATGGTATGGCTAGCATGAGTACCATAAGATAAACTAGGCATGACTGTTGCTATCAAGGCACATACAGTCTATTTTCAAAATCATATCTATAAAACAATGCCTCATGTTCTAAGTGCTGTAAGACTAAAAATAACAAAAGAACAATGCTGAAACTACTAACAACTTAGTATCAGGGATGGTATATGCTTTTTACATGAATTGTCTAATTTAAAATTAGTCCTAATTATATGAGGATGAGATCATTTTATTAGTTTTTTTAATTGTGGCTATTAAAAGTTAACACAAATTTAGTGACTTAAATCAACTTACATTTATTATTTTACGGTTCTGTAGATCCAGGTCTAGCAAAGGTTTTACTGGACTAAAATTGAGGTGTGGGCAGGCTGTGTTTCTCTCTAGAGGCCCTAGGAGACAATCTCATTCTTTGCTCATTCAGATTATTGGCATAATTCAGTTATATGTGGTTGTAGGACTGAGGTCTTCATTTCCTTGCTTCTAGGAGCTACCCACATTCTATGACTCATGGCCTCTTTCTCCATCGTTAAAGCCACCTAGAGTTGGTCAAGTCCTTCTCATATTGCGTCTGACATACTCATCTGCGTTGTTCTACTTTTAGAAAGCCCTATGATTAAACTGAGCCTACTTTACTAATCAAAGATGATCTCAGGAAGATTTACTCTTGTCTACACAGTTTGTAGTGTGATGTAAGGCAGTATATTCACAGAAAACTAGGGTGTGGACATCTTTGGTGCCCATTATCTGCCAACACAATGATGATTGTAGCCATTTAAAAGATGAGAAAAGTCATTTCCAAAGCTGAAAAGGACATTGTTTAAACCCAGGTTATATAATCTGTTTCAAGGCAATAATTAGATATCCGTAATGAATAGAGTGGAGATACAGAAGTGGGACTCTATGTGGGCGGGGATGCTTATATTCTTCAAAGTTTAGCAATCACCTTTATTGATTGATTGATTGCAGTAAAAGTACTAGAAACTGGACCAAAAGATCTTTTATCCCCAACTAAGGGCACAGGTTTATACATGGGTGGATAAACACTAGTCAAATTTCTCTGTTTATATGTTCCCCAAAATGTGTTCTATGGTCCATGCTATCATATTAATATACGTATGCAATGACGTTTCACGTATTCAGACTCATCCATACCTTAATATCATGCTTAAGTATAATAGCAGTTATGTAATCTAACTTCTGTATACAAATGTCCTGGAACTAACTGGTCTCTCATTTTTCTTGGGTTTTTTTTGGTCACCTGTTGACTTGTGTGCCTTAGATGCTCTTCCTTTTTCCTGCCCTTGCCCTTCCATTTATAACAGCTGAATTATATGCTTCCCAAGAACTGGTTATGTTCCCTTCAGAACCGTGTATGCTACTTGTAGTTGTTACATGTTTTAATTAAATACCAAAACTGTGATTAAATATGAGTCTAAAGCAGAGGAAGTTTGTGGTTCAGTTTAAAATGAAATTAGAAGATTCAGAGAGACTCTAAAGAGTAGATTTAAAATCTTATCAAATTAGATATTGGAGAGATAACTGTAGGAGACCAGAAAAATATCTGGATGAATTTAGCCATCAGAATGATCCCAAAAAATGTCTAATTTTCCACTAAGTTTGAAGTGATGTAGAACTGGGACTCTAAAAAGATGCTTTATGCATTATTTGGTTCTTGAGAAAATTACGGAGAGATGATATTGGATCACACTCATAGGAAGGCCTTATATATTCTTCCAAACACTATTAGGTGGATAAGTATATACATTTATGAGTTTGAAGTTAAAATATTAAGGTGATATCATTATTATGGTTCAGGTTTTAGTTAAATTTTAATTGACATATAATTTACATATTACAAAATCACCCTTTAAAGTATACAATTTAGTTACTTTTAATATATTTATTTATAAAGTTGTCAATTATTATTAGAAGAGCTTTCTGCCCTCTTCCAGCTACTGGCAACCACAAATCTACTTTCTGTCTCAATGGGATTGTATATTCTTGGCATTTCATATAAATTGAGTCATACGGTATGTAGCTTTTTGTGGCTGGCTTCTTTCACTTAGCATGTTGTCAAAGTTTGTGCATGTTCCTGCATGAATCAGTACTGCACTCCTTTTTATGGCTGAATAATATTTAACTTATGGATATAACAAATTTAATTTTTTCATCAGTCAATAGATGTGGAATTTTTCATTTTTGGCAATTATGAACAGTGCTGTGAGGAATATTCATGTACAAGTGTTTGCATGGACATATATTTACAGTTCTCTTAGGCGCATACCTAGGAGTAAAATTGCTGAATCATATAGCAATTTTATATTTAACTTTCTAAAGCAATATCTGCTTTCCAAAGCAGAATTGTATCATTTTACATTCTCACAGGCAACGTGTCAGGGATCTGATTTCTCTACATCCTTGCCAATACTTTTTATTTTCTGCCTTTTTAAAAATAGAAACTTTAAGTTCTGGGGTGCATGTGCAGAGTGTGCAGGTTTGTTAAATAGGTATGCATGTGCCATAGAGATTTGCTGCACCCATCAACCCATCATCTATATTAGGTATTTCTCCTAATGCTATCCCTCCGCTAACTCCCCACCCCCTGACAGACCCTGGTGTTTGATGTTCCCCTCCCTGTGTCCATGTGTTCTCAGTGTTCGGCTCCCACTTATGAGTAAGAACATGTGGTGTTTGGTTTTCTGTTCCTGTTTTAGTTTGCTGAGAATGATGGCTTCCAGCTTCATCTATGTCTCTGTTAGGACATGAACTCATCCATTTTTATGGTGTTCCATGGTGTATATGTGGCACATTTTCTTTATCCACTCTATCATTGATGGGCATTTGGGTTAGTTCCAAGTCTTTGCTATTGTGAATAGCCACCTAGGAAAGTGTCAAGTGGTATTTCATTGTGGTTTTAACTTGAATTCCACTAATGACTATTGGTTTTGAAGATTTTTGAATATTCTTATTAGTCACATGTATGTCTTCTTTGAAGAAATGTCTATTGAAATACTTTGCCTCTCCTTGTTTTTGTGCCATTCTGAATGTTCTTTTTTATTTTATTTATTTTATTGAGATGGAGTCTCGCTCTGTTGCCCAGGCTGAAGTGCATTGGTGCAATCTCAGCTCGCTGAAACCTCTGCCTCCTGGGTTCAAGTGGTTCTCCTGCCTCAGCCTCCTGAGTAGCTGGAACTACAGGCACATGCCAACACTTCTGGCTAATTTTTTTGTATTTTTAGTAGAGACGGGGTTTCACTTTGTTAGCCACGATGGTTTTGATCTCCTGAGCTCGTAATCTGCTCATCTTGGCTTCCCAAAGTGCTGGAATTACAGGTGTGAGCAACCATGCCTGGCCACAAGTTGCACATTTTAAAGTTAGGTAGTTTGCTTTGTTATTGAGTTATAGTTGTCAGGATTATTAATCTATTCTTGATATACCCAATTATGTAATGCATAATCTATTCTTGATATGAAATCTAATGACATATAAATCTAATTTATAATGTAATTTAAAATTGATTCTTGATAGTCCCATTTATGTAATTTTTAGTGTCTTATTGAAGTTTAGACTTCTAAAATTTTGATCAAATCTAATTTTTTATTTTGTGATACATTTTCTTATTTATGCCTTTCAAATATCAGATTTTTTAAATGCTTTGTGTTGTTCTATATAGAAATCATTGCATTCTGAATGTTATGAGGATATTACTTAATTTTTTCTAGAATTTGTATTTATAATATACCTTTCAAAGTTTCAACTACATCTGTTTTTTACATAACTTTCTGTATGATATGGGATAATAAACAAAGTTCTTGTATTTTTCATTTGGACATCCAATTGTTTTTGTTGGATTTGTTGAAAAGAAAACATTTTCCCTATTGAATTATGTAGGCAACTTTGTTGAAAATCAGTTGTTATACCCATGGGCTTATTTGTAGACACTTTCTTTTCTTTTTCTTTTTTTTTTTTTTTTTGAGATGGGGTGTTACTCTGTCACCCAGCCATTCTGGAGTGCAATGGTGTGTTCTCGGCTTACTGCCCCCTTGCATGTTCCAATGATTCATTTTTCTTCCTCAGTCTTCCAAGTAGCTGGAACTACAGGTACATGCCACTGTACCCAACTAATTTATGTATTTTTCACTGTGTATGGAGTTTTACTGTGTTGGCCTGGCTGGTCTTGAACTCCTGACCTTAGGTTATCTATCCTCTTCAGCCTCCCAAAGTGCTGGAATTATAGGCATGAGCCACCTCACCTGGCCTAGACACTCTATTTTCTTTCATTGACCTATTTTTACATTTTTTTACATCAATGCTACACCATTTTGATTAATGTAGCTTTATAATAAGACTTGAAATTAGATAGTTTAAGTCCCTCCACTTTGTTCTTTTTGTATACAGTGTGCTCTTCTGCATCTTTTGAATGGCCATATAAATTTTAGAATTAGCTCATCCGTTTCACTTAAAATATCTATAGGATCTTTGCATGGGATTGCCTTGAATGTAAAGATTGGTTTAAAGAGAATTGAGGTCTTAACAATACTTAGCTCTCTGATTCTCAAGAACGTTGTATCTCTCCATTTACTTTCATCCTTTTTCATTTCTCTATGCACTATGCTTTTTCCATTTTTGAAAATACAGATCTTATATCAATTTTAAATCTATTCCTATTATTTTAATTTTTTGATGCTACAATAAGCCATTCTTTTTAAATTTGAATTTACAATTCTTATAAGAATATATATGTATTTCATTGTGTTACATCATTAGCTTCTCATATGAGTTTTAGCAGCACCTTTTAAAATAGCTTCCTTAGCATTTTCTGTATACACAATCATGTCTTCCATTTTCATTTCTGTTTTGCTTTCTAATGATAAAACCTATACCCTATTTTGCCATAAAACTTTTATTAGAACTTAAAAGTTTTTTAAAAAAAGGTAATTTGAAGAAAGCCATCTATAGATAGTTACTTATTTCTTTCTTTCCGTTTTCTGTGTTTTGTTTCTTCTTCTTGCCTTATCGTATGGTTACACTTCCAGTTCAATGTTTAATACAGGTTGTAAAAGAGAAATTCTTGCCTTGTTACTGATCTTAATGAAAATCCAGAGTCTTTTGCTGCTGGGAATGCTGTTAATTTGTAAATTCTTCACAGGTACCCTTTAAAATTCTGAAAAGAAATTTCATTTGCATGTACATGAGGGATTGATCTGTAGTCTATTAACATGGAATTTTTTTTGGCTTGTTTTGGTATAATGCTGGCATTATAAAATGTGTTTATAAGTGAAAAAGAAAAATACACCACAAAAATTATTTTTAGTAGAACAATTAGTGATTAGTGTGTACAAAAAATTCAATATGGGAAGCTTCTAGATGGGAGAAGAAAAAGCACAACATTTATTTTAATAGTACAGTCAAAAAGATTTCACATAAAGAAACTAAAGATTCAATAGAGACATAGATATATAAATATAGATTATAGATATGTAGCAATGTGTATATTTAAATCAGGAATTTTAAGTAACACTGAAAGTATCAATGTAATTATTGTGGGGTGAATTAATCTGAAAGCTCTTTAGGAAAATTCTGAGGATGAGCTTTCAAATACATAAGCTTTGTAACAACTCTCCTGATTGTATGTTCCCAACACTCTTCCATGAATTTGAAAGAAGAAAATAACTTACTTGTACTCAGGTTTATTTTCAGTCGATGATTTTTTACCTGGGCAATCTCATATACTGTTATCTTTCTTACTTTCTCATGATGAGACCCAAAACCTTTTTGCTATGAGAATCTTATTATGTGTTTCAAATCCCTTGAAAATAATCACTCCCCCAAAATCTGGTTGCTTTTCTTTTCAATAATTCCTTGAGTTTTGTTGTTGTTATCTCAAAAATGTTTAGGGATACTTCAGAAGATTTTATATATTATCTCATGGTCAAATGATGATTATAGATATTACTATTGAAGCTGGAAAGGTTATAGATATTACTATTATAGATATTACTATTGAAACGGGAAAGATTCCCATATCCTCCTGGCAGGGTGTGTGATGGGGGTGTGGCTCGCTTCTTCAGTTCCCTGCTGCTCAGATCCTTACAGGAGCGTACAGGTGGGCAGGCTGTGGGGCTCTGACTCCATGGCAGTGTCTCGGGGAAAATATTTACAGCTCCTGGAGCCCCAGTGGGCGCATGTTACAGGGTGGCCTCTTAGTTTACTGTCTATAGGCAGCATGTGTTAACCAGCTCAATTAGATCCCATTCCTTATCACAAGGACAGAGGGATTTCTGTATCCCGGGATTTCTGTATCCCGGGATTTCTTCCCTTGGCATACCTGAAGAATCATTAGATTACACATGGGCTTGGAGAATGAATGTAAGGTTTTACTGAGTAGAAGTAGCTTTCAACAGATGGGGGAACCAGAAAGGAGATGGGTTTCCTCTGGCATTGGGCCGCTGAGCTCTCTTCCTGCTGTCCTAGCCAGCCAACAGTGTCTTCTTTCCCCAGTGTGTTCCTTACAACATCCAGTCATCGAGCAGCTTCTGTGTCTGCCAGCTGCGGACTCAGGTTTTTATAGGCCCAGGATGGGGGCGTGGCATGCCAAGGTGGCCTTGGGAAATGCAACATTTGGGCCAGAAATGCCTGCCCTCACCTAGGTGGGGGTGGAGCCCTAGCTAGGAACCCACCTTTCTCTACTTAGAACTTTCCTTCCCCACCTTCCATATCATTTAAAGATACCATGCTCTTTCCTACTTGGCACTTCTGCATCACTATGTTAATTCAAAAATGATCCAAAAAAGTTTTACTTTGATGCCAATTATTTTAAAACTTCATACTTCCACAAGCCAATTTCTTGAGTCCGTGTGTGTGTGTGTGTATGTGTGTGTGTATATGTGTGTGTTTGCATCACACAGAAAATCTGGTCTCATCTGTAAAGCTTGGCCCAATGACACTTTTGAAATAGATAATATTTGACAGATCTTTTCTTTAAAATACCACCTCACTTGATAGCACTGTATCTTGGGTTTTAGCTTTTCTTTAGTCAATCTCTACCTTCAACTAGGAAACTCTGTATTGATTTTTTTTCCACCTCAAATGGATTCATTGATTTGATTAAGAAGTTCTAAATTTCACCATGTGTGTAACTGAAATGGATGTCTCTTCAAGACAAATGGGTGTGTATTTTGCTGATTCTTTCAGTTGACTAAATGACTTTATGTTTATTACATTGTTATGTAAAAACGATCATTGTAAAAGGAAGCATGAAGTGTAAAAATCAAGTCTTTCTTATATTCACCCTGATCTTGCTGGTCAGATGTAACAGTAACAACTTGATTTGAGTCCTTCCAGATATATAGTGCTGGAAAAATGAATGATAGATGGGTAGATTAAATAGAATAAATGTAAATAATAAGAGATCATTTATTAACTTGTTTTATTCCTGGCTCCCACCATGAAATTTTAACACCACATATATCTATTTACCTGTATGTCTATTGTATGCACATCTATTATTTTACATATAAAAAGAGTAAGGCTCCTTTTTTCCAAGAACCATTTTTTTCTTCCTTGGGTAAGATAGTGCCCCTACAGAGAATGTGTGATTTAGATTATTGTGTTATTAAAGCTCTAATTGATAAAACAAGAGATGTAAGAGTTTCACAGTTCTGAATATGACTTGATATGAAAGAGATTTATGAAAAGGAATCCCAAATAGAAGTTTATAATAACAATAATGAATATCAAATAATAAAAAACATAAGACCATCTTTGATGTTGATTAATTTTGATATCATGAGTATTTGCCTAAATTAGCTGGTTCTTGTCTAACATATTCTATTTCATAGAATAGTTATGATGTGAACATTATAAGATCCTTGTATGATTTAACTAAATGATCCAGGTGGCTTTTGAGAGGGAGAACACTTTTTTTAAAACAACTTTTGACTTTTCTCTTGTGTCAGTGTGCAGAAAAGTGACACCAAAAGAGCCAATCTGACACTGCTATCCTTAGAAAAGTCTGCATACAAGGTTGACTGTCCTATCGAAATGTAAGTGATCAAAAGTTCTCTCCACTAACATAAACTTTCTTTAAATAATAAGGATGACTCGTTGTGACTAGACTATGCAAATAACGTAGTTTGTGTTAAACATCTGCTGGGAGTCTAGAATTCTGGTATATGCTAAGCAGAGGGTGCCTACAAAATCAGCTCCAAATAAAAACCCTGGGCCCTGAGTCTCTAATAAACTCCCAATATACAATATTTCACATATGTTGTCACAACTCACTGCTGGAGGAATTATGCACACCTCATGTGACTCTATTGGAAAAGGACTCTTGGAATCTTGTACCTGATTCTTACTGACTTCTCCCCATAATCAGTTTTTTTCTTTATTGATTATGCTTTGCATTTTTTCCATTTAATAAACCTTCACCATGAATCTTGTGAGTTCTTCTAATGATCATTGAACTGGGCTCTGGTCTTGAAGACTGTTGACACAGTTAGTCTATTTGGGATTCCTACTAGAGTGTTGTTATGAGTTGAATTGTGTTTCCCCAAGAAGATGTGTTAAAGTCCTAGCCCCCAGTATCTGTGAGTGTGACCTGATTTGGAAATGGGGTCTTTTCAGATGTGATCAAATTAAGATAAGGTCATCCTGAATTAAAGTAGTTCTTAATCTAATGTGACTGGAATCCTTATAAGAAGAGAAAAGAGACAGACACAGACACAGAGGGAAGAAGCAAATGTTGGAGTTATCCTGCCAGAAATCAAGAAGCACCTGGGGCAGGTAGAATCTGGAAGAGGGAAGAAAGAATCCCCTGAGTCCTACATTTGGGACTTCTAGTCTCCAGAATGGTGACAAAATAAATTATGTCGTAGAAAGTCACCCAGTTTGTGATACCCTATAACACCAGTCCTTGGAAATGAGTACAATTTAGATTTTTTTAATTAGAGAAGAAAATCATCCATTTTATTTTGATTTTCAAATATGTTCATCATATACAAGATCTTATTTTTGTTCACTTTTTGTAAGTATAATAAACACAAAACAAGTTTTGTCGAATTTGTTCACTAATGTGTCTCAAATGACAAGAACAGTACCTTCACTACTATGTGTTTTATAAATATATTTAATACATAAACATATTAAATCAATAAATACATTGAATAAATAAATATATTAAGAATGAGTTAATGTACATTGGAGATTAGTTACCAATATGTGAGTTAAAATCAGAATAATAAGTCAATTAATAATTTGTTTTAATTTCCTGTTATGGTTTAACATTGAAAATATATCCATTTATTACTTTCCTTTGTCTTTTCCTCTGATGATTCTGTCAGTATTTTTCCAGAGTCTTTTTCCTTTAGTGAAGAAAATACAGCTCTTCTGGTTTGCATTCAATTAACATTAACCTGGTTTTCATGATAGGATTTATGTCAAATTTCTCATTTTCCACTTGTGGCTTGAACATTTTTGAAATCTTATTTCATCTCTTTATTTTTTAAACTAGTTTTGCAAACTTTCCTAATTATCTCTTTCTCTCTCTCTCTCTCGTGTGTGTGTATGTGCGTGTGTGTGTATGTGTGTGTGTGTGATATAAACCTCTTCTGGCTGCATGTTCACTTTCCACGATTCAGGCCAGCCAAAGCCCATAAATTATAGGGTAACTTATAATAAGCAATCCAGAGGCATCCTGTTCAGGAGAAATATAATGCAGACCACATATATTAATTTTAAATTTTCAAGAAGGATATTAAAAAAGGAAAAAGAAGTAGATAAAATTTAATCAGTTTTTGTAGTACAGTTTATTTAAACATGTCCAAATAGTATTAATTTGGCATGTTGTCAATATAATATTATTAATGGAGCATTTTGCACTTTTTTAGTACTGTCTTTGAAATCCCATATGCATTTCATGCATTTGACAGTTCTCATTTGAACTTGCCACTCTTCCACTGCTCAACAGTCATATGTAGTATGTAGCTGCAGCTACCTTATTGGACGGCACACTTCCAGTGACATCTTTTCAGTAGCACCAATGTATGTTAAATACATCTGATTTCATTAGTTTTAAAATGTCCCCTGAGCAAAGGCAGATGCTCTTTCCCAGAGTTGCTGGCAAGCTTGATGTTTGATGAGTCTAGTAATGCACACTCTGTTCTCAGGTTGCTTCATCAGCCATAGCCTGTCTCCTGAAAGATAGCTCCCTCTAGTGTCCCTATTTGAGTTAGTGAGTCTATTTCAGGATGATGTAAATACTCTTTCAGCCTTTTTCCTTCTCCCACCAAGGATTTACAGTACATGCAGGACAGGTAACCACTGAATTTCCAAAACAGTGTCATAAAATCCAGTCAGTAAATTTAGCAGCTATTTTGTATATCCAGGAGAGAATTTACAGGTTCAGACAATTCGGCAGCTACAGCAGGGAGATCCTTGGGCTGTGGATCAGGGTGGGCTGGAAAGGGTAGGAAGGGTTACTGTTGACTCCACATTGCAAGGGAGAGATCTATTCATAAATGCTGTGAACTTCAGAACCCCTAACTAAAGTGTATTCTTGAGCACTGTTTCCATTTAACGGCTTGCTCCATTGAGGTGTTTCCTCAATTTGAATGTTTCTCAGACATCACCCAAGTCATGATGGGTGTTTCTGGTTTCAGGATTGCCTGGCTTACTTGATGTAGGAGCAATTTCTGCCAGTGCCCAACAACAAGCTCACAATTATGTTTCTAAAGGGTTGAATTGAGCAGCTGCATCAGACCCCTTTCAAGTCCAAAATCTCTGCCATCTCCACTGAGCAGCAATATTTATTTCTGCCAAAAGCTCTAGTCTGTGTGTGTTCCAGTTGTTGACACTTCTACAGTCATTTGTGCATTTGGGTCATAAGGCTCAAGAGACACTGCCTGATTGACAGCCCTTTATAAATCTTTTATTTGCTTGTTTCTGTCAGGACACAATTCAATCTCACATTTATTTCTAGTGACTTTGTGGAAAGGACTAACAATATCCCAAAGTGGAAGTTGTGATTATGCCATAACTCAGATTCTTCAGTCTCTGGGCTGTTTAGTAACAGGGTCAAGATCAGATTCTAAATTATTTCTTAAGATAGCAGGAAAGCCTCTTGTGATCTGGCTCATGTTCTTTTCCAGATTTTTAGGGGCTGGGGCAGGTCTTGAATTGTACTAGGATTTACTGTCATGCTTTATAGACAGATGGGTGACACAGTCTCTAAATACTTTGCTTCTTCCCCAGTGAAGGCAATTAAGATATCATTGATGTTACCAACTTACTCCTACTGGTTATCAAGATCAAGTGCAGCTACACTAGATTGTGATAGTATACTGGTGAACTTGAATGTCTTTTTGCAAGCCCTGTTAATATCATGTGGAGGTAGTGGCCTTGATTGACTTCTGAAATAGGTGTAGAAAAGAAAGCATGAGCTAAGATCTATACTGAATGGTCTCGTTTGATCCATTGCTCTTTGGTGCAATTGTGTTGGTTTTGCTTTTTGTTTTTCTAAATTGTATTTACAGCACATCCAAGGCTATGGTGGATCTACCTAGATGAACTCCCAGTGGTTCACGATCACTATGTGTAGATTATCTGCTTTGCCTTTTTGGTATGTAAGGGCCATTAAAAGAGAATTAATGGATTTCCTGATTCTTAAAGGTTGAGTGGCATTCCATTATATATACATATTACATATTCGTTATTCATCTATTGATGGACACTTAGGTTGATTCCATGTCTTGGCTATTGTGAATTATACTGCAATTAACATGGGATGGCAGATATCTCTTTGACATATTGACTTTATTTTTTTTGGATATATACCAAAAAGTGGGATTGCTGAAACTACCATATGGTAGTTCTAATTAGAGATTTTTGAGGAACCTCTACATTGTTTTCTATAGTGGCTATACTAACTTAGATTCAAAAATACATTAAAATACTACATTATATACCATAAATATAAATGATTTCCATTTATCAATTAAGGAAAATAATTAATGGAGGTCAATATCACTATTTCAATCATTAATGCTAATTAAAGCATTAATGTTCTCTTTTTACTCCTGGAACTCTGTATTATTTAATATTTTCTACAGAAGGGGTCTTAGGCAATTGCACAGATTCTCATCATTTCAGGTGAAACCAGGTGGAGGGTGACGATGGAATGTGGAACACATGCAGTCTAATAATGTAGGGGCAGATTCCTCCATTCTCACATGACATCCATCCCAATTATACACTTAGGTAAAGGAGATGAAATGAGAGAATACTTTTTCCTGTCATATTTTCAAAATTAGAGTTTAACTATTATGTTGTTATTTTCTACCACGGCTCTCAATGTTCTGCAAGTTTCACCTTTTGGCCTCTTAGACTGTCCTCCCAACCCCTATGTGGATTATGGTAGACTGACTGCCAAGTTAATAATTCCACATATTTTAGTTATTGCCCTCAGGCCATTCCATCCACATCATTTTCTAGTTCTTTGAATTCTCTCACTGAGGGGTGGGTGAGCAGATCCCAAACCCTTATTTAATTTACATAAAAAAGAAATGTGGCTTTAACTGAAGGATTACATTCAACCTGTTTAAGTATTTTCTATTCCAAATCATAATCCTGATGATTGGATTTGTACTTATCCATGCTAAGTTATATGCAGTGACTTTGGGCAGGCTTCTTAAGGTATACGCATTTCATAGCCAACAATGATACTGGATTTTTACCTCTCAAGGCTCAAGATTATGCCACCAAATCCCTCCTAATGAGCCTCTCAATTCCCCATTTTTCATCCTGTTTTTCAACAGCCGTGGAACAATTCCAGCAGAGTAAGTCAAGCATCACTACTTTCTTTCTTCTTTATAATTTCCCTCTTTAGTCTCACCTTTCTTTTGGGAAGTGTGAAGATTTCTGCCACCAATTAATCCCATACCTAATAACTGTGGTTACTTTCTCTTGAGTAATTCTTGACCCCTAGCTAAAAATATGAAACATAAAAAGCACAAATTTAGGGATCCCCTAAATCATAGCATCTATCATGGTTTGGGTCAGTGGTATCAAATAAGTATCCATTGTCTTTACTGTATATATGATTTCAGGAATATATACATATGCCAAAACTTAAAGTATGTGCAACTTGTTATATGTCAGTTATATCTCAAAGCTGTCAAAAACTGTAGATGTATCACCCCAATTACCATTTAACCAATCTAAAGTTGCCTCCACCTTCATCATTTATACTGTTTCTGAATCATCAAGCTTACGCATAATCATCATCGGACAAGAGAGACAACCATTGTGGAAGACAGTGTAGTCATTCCTCAAAGATCTAGAAATAGGCATACCATTTGACCCAGCAATCCCATTACTAGGTATATTCCCAAAGGATTATAAATCATTCTATTATAAAGACACATGCCCACATATGTCTATTGCAGCACTGGTCACAATAGCAAAGACTTGGAACCAACCCAAATGCCCATCAGTGATAGACTGGATAAGAAAAATGTGGCACATTAACCATGGAATACTATGCAGCCATAGAAAAGGATGAGTTCGTGTCCTTTGCAGGGACATGGATGAATGTGGAAACCATCATTCTCTGCAAACTGACACAAGAATAGAAAACCAAACACCCCATGTTCTCACTCATGAGTGGGAGTTGAAAAATGAGAACACATGGACACAGGGAGGAGGACATCACACACTGGGGCCTGTTGGGAGGTGGAGGGGCTATGGGAATGGATAGCAGGGATTGGAGGATTGGGGAGGGATACCATTAGGAGAAATATCGAATGTAGATGATGGGGTTTAGTTACAGCAAACCACCATGGCATGTGTATACCTATGTAACAAACCTACATATTCTGCACATGTACCCCAGAACTTTAAGTATAATTTAAAAAAAACAAAAGAAAAAAAGAGACAGAAGAAGCAATATACACAGCATCTGGGAAGCTCCTAATCCACAGATACAGCTTCCTTCGCTTCCTTTTCTATGCCAGACATATTTTGGATTTGGAGTATGTCAAGCACATGGGCCACGTTAGCCATGGAGGCTGGTGAGTTCTGGAGTTCCACTAGACACATGGCCTTGCTCTGGTTATATGTATAACTTGCATGCTTCAGTTCCGTGTCCCATGATTTGCAGGATAATTTAATATAAGCAATCTAAATGGACTAGGACGTAATGCTGAAATCATTTCTACATCAGTAATCAGCACATAGCCAACCCTTTCAGGACCCTCATTTGTCTTCTATGTTAGTGTATTCCATCAGTCGATATTTGCAAAGAATTCTGGTCAGAGTCAAAACTTCTTCAGAGATCCCTGAGGAGGGAGGAATAAATTACAGGCCCATGGTTACTCTTTCATATAATATCTGAAAGGCCATTATGTGGAAAGATTCTCTCTGAAATGTAATTCTTTGCCTCAGCCAGGTCAATTTAGGAAATCAGCACTGGCAGCAGCCAGCTCTGTAATGCTGCCCAAGCAGATAAAAGCTTGTAGATTTAAGTAAGGCCCAGACCACACTTGCTGCCTCTATGGAAACAGATGTTTTCCTGTGTGAAAACAGCCACTTGCCCATGGACAGTGCTTTTATAAGCTGGTTGTGGACACAGATGTCTTCCTTTTTTTCCTCTATAATGATACTGCAGTGGACAGCTTCTGAGATGGCCCCTAGTTATCCTTCCTCCACACCCAGGCCTTCATGTTGTTCCTTCCCTGTGAATCAGTGCTGGCTGAGTAGTTTGTTTCAAAACAACAGAATATGGCAAGGATGATGTGTTGTCACTCCCATGATTAGGTTACATGGTATAGTCTAGTAGATGCATTCTATTGCTGGCTTTGATGAAGCAAGTTGTTTTATCAAGAAGGCCCACATGGCAAGGAACTGAGGGTGTCCTCCGACCAACAGCCAGCTAGAAAATGAGCCCTCAACCCAACAGCTCAGGGGAACTGGATCTTGCCAATGGCCGTATAAGTGAGCGTGGTAGCTGATCCTTTCCAAGTCAAAACTTCAGACAAGACCACAGCCCTGGCTGACAACTTGATTATAGCCTCATGAGAAATTCTAAAGGAGAGAGCCCAGGTAACACTCATACAAACTGTCTCATAGGCCAGGTGTAGTGGTTAACACCTATAATCCTAGCACTTTGGGAGGCCAAGGCAGAAGAATTGCTTGAGACCAGGAGATTGAGGGGAAGGAGTGGCTTTGAGTATAAGTACAATTTAGGCTGAATCATAGAGGAAACTTAATGTTCATTTGAAAGATTTGAGGTTTATAATTAAAAGCAGAGATTCCATATGCTTGGCAATTTAAAAATACCATATGTTGCATTGTGAGCAGGAGGGTATCAGTTCAGCACTTCCACCTCTCAAAAAGAAAAGAAATTCAGGGAGGGAGCAAAGAAACATCCCTAAAATGAATTAGAGCTGAAGGCCATAATCCTAAGTGAATTAATGAAAGAACAGAAATGCGAATACTGCATGCTCTCATTTATAAGTGGGAGCTCAACACTGAGCACACATGAACATGAACATAAACATGGGAATTATAGATACTATGGAATGCTAGAGTGGGGAGGGAGGGAGGGAGCATGGGTTGAAAAACTACCTATTGAGTGCTATGCTCACTACCTGGGTGCGATATGCCCATGTAACATAACTGCCTATATAAGCCCTGTGTCTAAAATAAAAATTGAAATTTCAAAAAGTGTGTGTGTGTGTGTATATACATAAACATATATGTGTATATATGTGTGTATATGTATACATATATATGTGTGTATATGTATACATATATACACACACATATATATCTACAAGAGATAAAAAACATACATATATGTACAAAAACAGTATATGTGTGTATATACACATACATATACATACATACACACACACATATATATATATCTCCAAGAGACAAAGATAACTGGGAAAAATATAACTATATTTTGGTATACTGGATGCTTCTATATTTTAGCTTTTATCAGTTTTATAAGGAATAACACAATAGCAATCTCTTGAAAAACAGATCCCTCAGAAGTAAAAGAATGCTATTTAAGTTACCATTTTCATTGCAAAGTGTAGAGAGATATACAGATCACTAAATTCACCTTCTAACAGTAGATTGTTTTTATATTTAAACTTTGAAGTTCACTGAGCATATACATTTTAAATATATTAAAATATGAAATTAATTATGTTTTAGTTTGAATAACTTTCTTTAACTATATTCTTTTGTGGAATATTTTGAAGGATGTCTAGTTAGCAAGACAAACTAATCTTTTCTCTACTTTTTACTGCTTCCCATATTCTGGTGGAAATTACTAAAAGAAGTTGAGAATGTGTTCAGGATATATGTGTACTTAACTCAGGGCTAATAAAAAAATAAAAGGACACAATTTTGAGGATTTTCTGCTATATTTAACAGAGATTGGATAATTTTGAACTAAGATTGCAAGGATAATCTAGGAAATCTCCCTTTTTTGATGAAACCATGTCATGTCATTTTGTTGGATATCATTGGAGACTGTTCTCTAAGATATTTAATGAAAAAATGGAAGTCAGTATCTTGGAGGGTAGGGCAAACTTAGCCAAAGAATAAACATTTCATTTGGAATTCTGTTTGTTATTAAATATCCAAAAAATTTGAAACACTTAAGAATGTCCCAGGAACATAGTAGGTGCTCAACACAGAGATTAAATGTGTGTGTGTGTGTGTGTGTGTGTGTGTGTGTGTGTGTGAGAGAGAGAGAGAGAGAGAGAGAGAGAGAGAATATGAGAGAGAGAGAGAGAGAGAGAGAGACTAAGTATTTTCCTACTAGTCTTACATGGGTAGGAAGAAGGCATTGTACATAGTCTGTGGCTTTTTCAGGGTTTTCCTCTGGCAAATAATGCAATTCTGCTTATGCCTGGTTGGTAGAATCTACTTACAAATGTTAAAATAGAATATCTTCACTCCCATAATTACCAGTGGATATAATTTTATTCATTGAAACATCAGATTCTAGTGGTGAGAAAGAGTACATTACATCTGAACTGATTTAATCTGTCTGTTTTTCTGGATACCTTGAATTCTATCCATATATTAATCCACAGGAGGAATGAGTCATGAACCTAGTATTCTGATGCCACCATGGGATAACCTTTTCTCCAAAACACATTTTCCATCATTGCCACTGCAATTTTGAGAGGTGTATTACCATACAACAAGATAAACACTGTGTGATTTAGTATAACGTATTGTTGAAAAAGTTAAGTGCCTTACATAGTGTGTGTTTTATGATGCCCATGGGAGGGAAGATTTTCTGAGCAGATGTAAGGATAATTTTGTTGCCTCTCAGCATCGTCTTAGCATTGTTAGGACACTACTAAGCAGGAGAGAGAATGTGCTGCCCTCACTGCACAGACTAAGGAGAAAATGAAATCAATTCAGCTGTCCTTTTTGGTAACTTTATATGAATCAAGTTTTGTGTTGTATTCTGTATGTTTGTTTTATTTTTACCTGATCTTTACTACTTAAGTTTTATTACTTTAATAATAGTTCTTATTCTCATTAAACTAATTACATGCTTATTATACAGTTAATGTAATACTCAAGATATTTTTATTTTTCTATTTATGGAAATTTGTGGGGGTACTTGTAAAATTTTGTTATTTGTATATAATGAGTAGTGATGAAGTTAAGGTAGGTAGTGTGTCCATCACCTGAGTACAATACATTTTTGTTAACTAGAGTCACCCTATACCATATATTTTGAAAGTTACTGAAAATCATTCTTAGAAGAAACTAGGATAAATTATTCAATATTTAAATACCAGGGAAAATATATAAAATATATTCAATACTTTAAAAATATCTGCATTTGAGGCAAAGGACATGAACAGACACTTCTAAAAAGAAGACAAACAAGTGGCCAAAAAAAATATGAAAAAAGGCCCAACATCACTAATCATTAGAGAAACACAAATGTAAATGACAATGAGATACCATCTCACACCAGTCAGAATGGCGATTATTAAAATGTCAATAAACAACAAATGTTGGCGAGGCTGTGGAGAAATGGAGACACTTAGACACTCTTGGTGGGAATGCAAACTAGTTCAGTCAACGTGTAAAGTAGCTTGGAGGCTTCTCAAAGAACCTAAAACAGAACTACCTTTCGACCCAACCATCCAAAGGAAAATAATTTATTCTGTGAAAAAGATACATGCACCCATATGTTCATTGCAGTGCTGTTCACAATAACAAAGACATGGAATCAACCCAATTGCCCATCAACAGTGCACTGATTAAAGAAAATGTGGTACATATACCTCATGGAAAACTGCACAGTCATAAAAGATAATGAAGAGTCATGTCCTTTGCCACACTGTGAATGGAGCTGGAGGACACTGTCCTAAGTAACCTAGCACAAGAACAGAAAACCAGATATCACATGTTGTCACACATAAATGGGGGCTAAACATTGAATACACATGAAATAAAGATGGGAGCAACAGACATTGGAGATCAGTAGATGGGGAAGGGAGTATAGTGGGCAGGGACTGAAGAGCTGGCTGTTGGACACTGTGCTTACTGCCTGGGTGATAGAATCATTAGGATCCCAAGCCTCAGCGCCACTCAATTTACCCATGTAACAAACCTGCACATGTACCCTTTAATCAATAATAGAAGTTGAAATTAAAAAATAAAAATGTAATACTAAAAATAGGATTCAAAATAAAATTTATTTTTATAGATAGTAAAGAATATATGAATGCATTATCACATGACTATATTGTTATAATACCTTAATTTATTACAAATTGTAATATATTTTTAAAAATTGAACAGGTGCTTTTCAAAAGAAGACATTTATGCAGCCAGCAAACATATGAAAGAAAGCTCATCATCACTGGTCATTAGAGAAATGCAAATCAAAACCATAATGAGATACTATCACATGCCAGTTAGAATGGCAATCATTAAAAAGTAAGGACAAAAATTAGCTGCGCATGGTGGCACACATCTGTAATCCCAGCTACTGGGGAGGCTGAGACAGGAGAACTGCTTGAACCCGGGAGGTGGAGGTTGCAGTGAGCCAAGATTGCACCACTGCACTCGAGCCTGGCAATAGGGCGAGACTCTGTCTCAAAAACAAACAAACAAACAAACAAAGGTCAGTAAACAACAGATGCTTGAGAGAATGCAGAGAAATAGGAACTCTTTTACACTGTTGGTGGGAGTGTGAACTAGTTCAACCCTTGCAGAATACAGTGTGGTAATTCCTCAAGAACCAGAAATACCATTTGACCGAGCAATCCCATTACTAGGTATATACCCAAAGGATTATAAATCATTCTACTATAGAGACACATGCCCACGTATGTTCATTGTGGCATTATTTACAATAGCGAATACTTGAAACCAAGCCAAATGCCCATCAATGTTAGACTGGATAAAGAAAATGTGGCATATATACACCATGAAATACTATGCAACCATAAAAAAGAATGAGTTCATGTCCTTTGCAGGGACATGGATGAAGCTGGAAACTGTCATCATCAGCAAACTAAGACAGGAACAGAAACACTACATGTTCTCACTCATAAGTGGCAGCTGAACAATGAGAACACATGGGCACAGAGAGGGGAACATCACACACTGGGGCCTGTTGGGGGCTGGGGGATAAGGGGAGGGAAAGCTTTAGGACAAATACCTAATTGGGCTTAAAACCTAGATGATGGGTTGATAGGTGCAGCAAACCAGCATGGCACGTGTATGCCTATATTACAAATACAAACCTGCACATTCTACACCTGTATACCAGAACTTAAAGTAAAATTAAAAGAATGGCCTGAAGATACAGAAATATAGCTCTGATATTTCAATATCCACAAAAGTTTGATATTTTGGTATGTCCTATAGCTTTTTTAAAGTGTTTTCTTGTTTTGCATGAATGTTGAGGCCACCATGACTGAACTGTATTGTCATTCAAATACTTACTTGCTACAGCATAACAACAAAAGAAAAGCAACAGATTCTCTGCCCATGATACCATATACATTTTTCCTGCAGAAATATCAAAATCTTTCCTTAGGCATTTTATTCCACCTCTTGAAAGAAATCTTGCATTAAACAATCTTGGAAGAAATGAAAAAGCCAAATTGGGACATTTAACAGGAACGTGAACCAGCTCCAACTTTTTGTGCCAATGATTTTAGTTTGTTTCCTCAAATCACAGCCAACAGAATAAAAGCAGAGTCACAGGCAAAGTCTAATGATCTTTGGTGTTGTGCCTCGATTTTGCAGGGCTCTACGGTGAGCCCTCCAGAACACACATGCATGACTAAGGGCCACTGGTGTTAACTGAGTAGATATCTGGAGAAAACATATTTTAAAATTTTTTATTTCTGTTCTTATTATACTACCAGATCAGTACATCAATTACAGGTAGAATAAAAATTTGTTGTTAAAAAAACAGCTGTATCTAGTTTAGAATTAAAAGAAAATAGAAATGAATATTTGATAACTCCTTGAAGGGCTTCATAGATTTAAAAGAGGTAGAATATAATTGAATAACCAAAAGATAAAATTCTTAAACTTTTATCCTTCCGGAAATAACTGAAATAGGTAGCCAAATTACCAAACACAGATATAATCTGTAGTAATTCCAACAGGCATATTTTATTACCTCATTACAGAGCTATTTATTCAAGTGGATAGAAAAAGATACTAAAATGTTCAATAAATTAATGGGCAAGGAGTTGGAATGAACTGTTGCAAAAGAAGGACGCAAAAAGGCAATTTGCATAAAATTATCTATCTCCAGTAGAAATGCAAGAGATATTGTTAATATAAGTTTAGCCTAAAGCTGCCTCCTTACATATTCTTAGTTCAGCCTAAGGTTTCTCCATACATACTGAACCATAACTGGATGTGTAAACAGACTGTAACCTACTCTTGTGCCAATAGCCAAGGTTTGGGCAATCAAAGGTGGGCAATTATTCAAACTGTGTTCAAATAAAGCAAACACCAGGTTTTAACCAATCGTCTATTTCTGTATCTCACTTCTATTTTCTGATTTTCTGTGTCTTACATTCCTTTTTCTGTCCATAAATCTTCTTTCATCACATGGCTATGCTGGAGCCTCTCTCAACCTATTCTGGTTGAGGGGCTGCCTAATTCATGAATAGTTCTTTGCTACATGAAATTCTGTTGAATGAAATTTGTCTAATATTTTTTTAATCGATTAATATTATGACAAAAAGTTTACCTATGAAATTAACAACAATAAAATAATTAAAATTTTTTTCTATGTTAGTGATATGTGGTCACTATAACACTCTTATGAACTACTCTAGGAACCAAGATTTTTAAAACTCTTTTGGAAAACAATTTGATGATGTGCTTCATAGGCCTTCAAATAATCTTATCTTTTGAACCAGTAATTCATTTCCTTATTATATTTTTAGAAAGTTTGGGGCATTAAAATAATGACAGTGCCATTTTAAATGACAAAATACTAACTTAAATGTTAACATCAGAAAATCTTTAAGTAAATCACCATACAACAACATGATGGAGTATTTTGTTTCCACTGAAAAAGATTTATGAGTCTTTTAGAAAGCAGTGGTATCTTTGGGGCCAGCCTGCTGTTTTGCAAATACCCACATATTAGCTGTATGTCCTTGGACAAATTATACAACCTCTCTGGGCCATTTCTTACATGTGTAAAGGGGGATAAAAAATGCTAACCACCTCAAATGGTTCCAGTGAAGACATTTAATTAACATATGAATGAACTTAAAACAGTTTCTGGTTCATATCAGCATTTAGTATTTGCTCTTATTGTACAGAAGTTTATATGACAAAAATAAGCATGAAAAACATTGAAATTAAACATTTCACAATATAAATAGCTGTCTTTACTTGATGGAAAAATGGACAATCTTTGACTTCATACTTCTAACATTTTGTAACAAGTATATGATAGTTTAAAAGAGGCGAAATTATTGAAACACTTGATTACTTTTAAAAGATAGGGCATGTTGTCTGTCGTTGGGAAGCTTCAAATTCAAATGAGGACTGAAGTTAAGAAGAGCTTAAGTATTATGACAAAGAAGGGAAGGAGTTGATCTAACAGAGGACAAAAGAGACATTTAACAGGGAAAGCAGCATTTGGCTAAAGCCTGACTGAATTGGATTTTTAAAGTGGTGTTAAGCACTTGGCAAGGAATACACTTTTAAGACTGAGAAAACAATGAACCAAAGGTAACACTGGGAAAGGAGCAACCACAAAGTCATCTGGATTGGTTGGAACACAGGATCCTTGAAGGGACAAAAACAAAAAAGCCTGTCTGAAATCCACGATGAAAGGTCTTAAATCTAAATAAATGTTGACTATTTCTGAAGGCGATTGGGTCTATTCAGATTTTGATTACCCACCAAGAATGTAAAAAAGAATAGGGTGAGGTTTTAATTCTTATTGAAATATTGCCTCCTAAAAATATTAAACTGTTAACACAAACAATATTATCTGTAACCACTTGAATCTTCTCAATGAATAAGCTTCTCAATGAACTTGCACACTAGTAGCAAAGGTATTCTAGGATCCACCTGCACCCAGCATCTCTGTAGTATCCACACCTGGCCCTCCACCATCCATCTCCTGAACAAAATACTGCTTCTTACACATGCAACTATGGTCAAGAAACTCTTTCATCTTTTTACCTGATGTTTTCAGGACAACACTGATTTCCACCCCCAGCTCAGATTCTAGCTCCACTTCTGTCGGGTTCCATGATATCCTCCAAACCCTCTGTGCTTACTTTGTTCCAAGAAACAAACATTCAGCCTGGCATGAACTACCTTGAGATCACTCAGTATTCTTACCGTGAAACTTTATTTTCTGCCTGGGATTTATTTTTCAGAGTTAAAGAGTATATATGGGTTCAGGGATCAATTGTGATATTTCTTGGTGTTCTTTGTATCACAATGCATTTTACTGTGAGTCAATGCTTGGCCTTTTTTTTTTTTTTTTTTTTTTTTGAGACAGAGTCTTGCCCTGTCACTCAGGCCAAGAGGCAATAGCCTGATCTCGGCTCACTGCAACTGCTGCCTAACAGGTTCAAGTGAGTCTCCTGCCTCAGTCTCCCAAGTAGCTGGAATTACAGGCACCCGCCATCATGCCTCGCTAATTTTTGTCCTTTTGTAGAGACAGGGTGTCACCATGTTGGCCAGGCTGGTCTCGAACTTCTGACCTTGGGTGATATGGCCACCTCAGCCTCCCAAAATGCTGGGATTACAGGCGTGAGCCACCGCGCTGGTTGGCTCTTATTTTTATTTTTTTGACCAAGTCAATGAATTATTGAGCAAAAGAGTGTGTGAACACCCTGTATACATAGAAAGAGCTCTCAATCTATCCCATTCTATTTTTGTAATTCTTATGAAGTGTTTTTGCAATTCTTATTAAGAGTTTTAGATGTTTAACAATAATAATTCTCTCAGTTTTTATGGGAATTGGTCCTAAAACCCCACCCTCCATGGATACCAAAATCCAGGATGCTCAGGTCTTTCAAATAAAACAGCATGGTATCTGCATATAACCTACACACCCCCTCCTGTATTATTTAAGTCATCTCTAAATTACTTAAGATACCTAATACAATGTAAATGCTGTGTAAATAATTGTTATACCACATTGTTTAAGGCATAATGACAAGGAAAAATGTCTGCACATATTCAAAACAGACACCATCATCTACTTTATTTTCCAAATATTTTCTATCTGTGATTAGTTGAATCCACAAATACAGAACCCACAAATACAGACGGCTGACTATACCCTAGTCAAATCAAATTAGTTTCTGGCCTAAGACGTACTTCTCCTAGCATCATTTTTAGGTGTAAACAAAAAATAATGAGATCTAAATTTAGGACATTACTGGACTTAAATGAATTGCGTAATATTTACAGTTTAAAACAGCTCACTTGGGCAAATCAGTTTCAGTTTTAGAACAAAGAAAGATGTATAATAAGAGGAGGTCTAGTTGACCGTGAGAGGGTGCTTAGTTAAAGGCATGTCATGATGAAGGACTTGAAGAGCAATCTTGAGACATACTTTTAATCACTTTCCCTCAATGCTAGCTTGACACAAGCATGCACATGCAATATTTGTCATTCCAACTCAGTTTCACACTAAAAGAAACACTAGCAAGGATTTTTAAAGAGTAATACTCAGGGATTGGCAAGGGTATGGTAACTGATCACTTTCTTACATCAATAGGAGTGTTAATGGCTTTCAAGTTTCTGCAGCATAATTTAATGCATATTGTCAGAGGCCTTAATAAATGTATACCCTTTAATATAGCCATCCTACTTCTAGGAATTTTTCTAAGGAGATAATCCTGGATGTGCACACCCACATAGCTATTAAAATGCTTATCACTATACAGTTAGCGTAGTAAAACCTGGAAACCACCAAAATGTCCTCTAATTATAGACTGATAAGATTTATGACACATATATCTATACACATGTAGCAACTGGATACAGCCCCCAAAAGATGTTCTGTGAAGATATTTACTGACATAAGAAAATGTTCATGGGTATGGTCATTTTCAGTCAACAGGTCAACAAATATTTCCTGAAAAACAAAAATGTACCTAATGCTATTGTAGGTTCTGGAGATAACACGTGACAGAAGTGTAGAGAAACTTACCACAAACACAAACAAATGAATTTCAGGTACTGCTAAGGGCTATAGAGAAGATAAAATAGGGTAATGTGCTAGGGAGTGACTGACCGAGAAGATGGGCTGGGGCTTCCTTTGTCTAGACTGGTCAGGGAAGGCATATCCTCAGAGGTGGCATGTAAATCGAAGCATGAATTAAGCAGCCACATGCGGATCTGAGGAACGTCTTAAGCAGAGGAAACAGCAGCACCAAGGCCTTAGGTTAAGAAGTAGTTTGTAATGTCTAGAAGCCTGTGTATCAGAATGCTAACTAATCATGGTTATTTCCGACTGGTAGGATTAGGAATTTTCTTGTATTTGCTTACCTGTAATATTCTTATTTTTCTATAACTGACAAGGATTAATTTTTAATAAGCAAAAATAGAAGTTAATATAAGTAATAAAATACTGCTTCCATCCATGTACTTTAGATAGCAGTTTCCCAAAACGATTGCTCATAGTAACAAAGATAAGGCCTTAATCTAGAAAACCAGCAGGGCTCATTCTGCCAACTTTATGATTAAAACCACCTATTTCATAGATCATTCTTATCTTGGCCCCCTTTTTCTTCTGTTTTCTGGGTGGTTTTTAAGTTGGGAAGTAATTAATTTGAGCAAGGTGAGATATTCTATGAATGCATAAGAATGCCTTAAAGTTCCATATTTGCTACGGAAACTAGGCGTACTCACATTAAAGCTGTGCACAGATCAGGGCAAATGTATTTTGACTCAGTTACAATAAACAAGTTGGGCACAGGTGCATGTGCCTATAGTCGCAGCCTCTTGGGAGGCTAAAGCGGTAGTGTTACTTGAGCCAGCTTGAGCAACACAGCAAGACTCCATCTCTAAAAAGTTATCATAGACAAAATGCATCCCACTTACCTAGTGTTGAAACGGGGGTGGGACAGCAATCCCTCATGTGTGACTTCCAATAACACAAATCCACATTTAGATGCAGACATGCTATATATGCTATATACGATCTTACAAACAGGGTTTCCAGGCAGAAGCACTTACTGCAAGATTGTCAGGGTGTGTGAATAAGACATCTGCTTTTCATTGATTCTGTAGGGAGCAACTCACTGAATCATTACATTTCTTCCCAGTGAAGTAAGCACTTTGGTCTTCGGTCTATTTTCTGATAAGATGGTAATAAATGATCCAAAGGAAAACACTCATTTCTAATCATGCTGTATAGCTATTCTCATTTATTTTTATTTAAATTGATTTGACTTGATCTCTAAACTGTCATTGCTTGCTGTGGCAATACAGAGATATGTGATTTGAACTACACGGCAGGTTAATTCACTAAAGATATAGAAGGTCTATGGAAAAGGGAGCTATTCTGTTGCAAGTAATACAAAGTTAACGAATTTTGACATAAGAAGGGAGAGGCTTTGACCTCTGTTGAGCTAAATTTTTATGAGCAATTGCACCATAAAATTGAAATTAAATATGTGTGGGATTTGGATTAAGTATACCTTGGGGGATATAGAAAGAGGAGGGATAGATGTTTTCATGGTGGATAAGGGAGGAATCACTTTCTACAAAATTTTGCTTTAATTTGGCTCTGCCTAAGGGATTTTTAGGATTTATCTGATCTCTGAAGTTCTGTTAGACTTGACCATTTAATGAAAAGCAGACTATGTTCCGTGTTAAAAGGGGTTCACTGTGTGGAAACTTTAATTAAAATGGAAAGTTTACAAGAACATTTATATTAAATATTCTAATCTACTAAGTTTTCTTTTAGATACTTCTATTGTTAAAAAAAAAGAAAGGAAAAGAAAAGAAAAAGTTCTTAACCTCTCTGAAGCTGTTACAAGTTTATGGGTTAAAGTAGTTTATAAAACAGACAGATATGAGCTTTCTATAGACCAAAGGACGTCAGAAGTCTTGGTAGGACAGATGATAAAGAACAACTTGTTTACTTGGATTACACATAAATAAAATAAAAATCCATCAGACAAGCATCTTGAATAATAAATAGAAGAGACAGAACATTTGGTATTATCTTCAAGGGCTAAAAATGATCTTTGTGGTTATTTTTATATAAAAATGGTTGCTCTTCAAAGGGCATGATAAAAAATATGATTTCCTTCAAATAAGAAAATCTCATGGAAATCACATAATCCTTAAATGAATTGCTGATTTGGATTTTTTTTCACAAAGATTGCTAGTAAAAAGTCAGGATTCAAAAGATAGTGGTAACTTACCTATAACTACTTATGAAAATTAATCAAGAAAATTGGAAAACATGAACAAAATCAATAACATTGTAGAATTTTCTCCCTAGTTCAGCTAGAAACAGCATCCTTGTCACATTGCCATGAAATATTAGCCTCACAGACTCTTTGAAGGGTGAGAAAAATGGAATTTATCTGGCATAAAGGAAAAAAGGGGGAAACACGGACGCTCAGTAGAGCGAGAGTCCTGCTAATATATCCTTCCTGTCTTGCAGATTGAATCCCAGATTCCACCCAGGAAAAGGAGGGACCAAGCTCCTCCCCGCTGCAAATGACACAAACTTCTGTGACTCCACCCACATGTGCACACCTCCCAGTGCACAGGCTAGCTGGAGTTTTCTGGGAACCCCTTTACACTAGCTGTCTCTTTAAGTGATATAAACAAACATCAAATATAAGTCTATTATTGCAGATTATGCCTTGGATATGACAAATACCAATCAATTGATTATTGTACGCAACTAGTAAAATAGAAAACCTAGGAGTAATTTTTACCACTTTTTGCCAACTTAAGGCTATCTATGACTTACTCAACAAAGAAGTTTTGGACATTATACCATGACATTGAGCAACTGACAACACTCAGTCTTTTGACAGTAGAGCTGTAATGAAAGATATAGACAGCATTCTTTTTAAATAAGTACACAGAATATGTCTGTGAGCAGCCCATTCTCTAAATCTCATGAGATGAGGACCCACCTCCAGGACATCCTGAAGCTGTGGACTATTTGCACACCTTTTCAACAGTTCTATATTTACACACTGTTTCTTCAGGTTTGTCTCAAAGGTGGGGTATTTTAAATACACACACCAAATTGGATTTTTCTTTAAATGATCTAATTTAATGAGGTGGTCCATTCATTGCAAAGTTGTTCAGACTTGATGGTACAATATTTTAAATTCTCTAAAATATATTTTAGAGATACAGAAGAGAAGCTCAACCTCAAACAAGATACAACATTTATTTTAAAGGTTGAAGAAGCTCAAATATACCACTTTAAACTTCAAGTTGTAATGACATTTTGGGAGATTTCAATAAAATGTCATAAAGTACAGAGTCTTAAACTATTATGTCTTCAGACTTACTAAAGAACTAAGTGAATAGATAAAAATTCTTAGAATATAAACAAAAGCAATAAAGTGTATTACAAGATAAAACTATCCTAACATCTAGAAGAAAACTGAAACAAAAATTTTTCATAAACTGAAATGGGTCTCTGAATTTGAGAAGGCAGTGAATGACTACAGACGCTACTACCTCTGTCCTCTGGGCTGCAGAGCTCCCTTCCTGTCCTTGGGGCACCTCACAAGCAGTCTATGACTTGTGACTTCAGAGATGCTCTATGAATCATAGCATTGGTATTGAAGAGTGGATCAAGCATCAAAGTTTGCCTTGTTTCCTCTTTATATACAATGTAAATGTAAATTTCTAAGTTCTGGTATTAAATCCTTGTACTCCAGTAGATTCTTCTGTGCACTTCTCAGGAGGCAAGACTCACACTTTACAGAGTAATGCTGTTTAGGCTGGGTGCGGTGGCTCATGCCTGTAATCTCAGCACTTTGGGGGGCCGAGGCAGGTGGATCACAAGGTCAGGAGATCGAGACCATCCTGGCTAACATGGTGAAACCCCAACTCTACTTAAAATAGAAAAAAATGGCCAAGTGTGGTGGCAGGTGCCTGTAGTCCCAGCTACTTGGGAGGCTGAGGCAGGAGAATCACTTGAACCTGGGAGGTGGAGGTTGCAGTGAACTGAGATTGTGCCTCTGCACTCTAGCCTGGGCAACAGAGTGAGACTCCATCTCAGGAAAAAAAAGAGAGAGAAAGAGAGAGAGTAATGCTGTTAAGTGTTTTCATGCTTAAACTTCGAAGACTCTAAGATTAGGTCACTACCACTCTTCCGTCTATGACTTATTAGGCTATGACCCAAATAATGTTAATTAGTCACCTAGCTAAAATTCCTTCTGTGAATTACAATGAACTTTGCCTTAGTAAAAATACTTAAAATTGGCCATTTAATATCTTATTAATCCTTTGGCCTCTGGGGAAGACCAATAAAGATGCTTGACTATTTTGTATGTTATTGGCCTATATCATTTCGTATGTATTTTGTATGTTTAGGATTTAACATTTCTCCACGTTTAAAGAATTTAGAGACATATATTCTAACTTATACTTAACAGAGAGACATTATTAATGAAAATATACCACCACAGACTATTCATATACCAAAAGTTGCATTGGAAGAAAGTGGTTTGGGATAAACCTTAGGATTTATCATAAAACCCAGAACTAAGAGCTGCGTGATTAATAGGAATGCAGAGTCTATTAGACATGCTTCTAAGAAGTTCTCAGAACTTTGTAATCTGTGGTCACACCCAGAGCTGAGAGACCAGCATTTGTTCAGCTGAACTTTGTGACTGAACTTAATATGGTTAAATAAGTTATTAATGTATTTCTACAAATTTTTCAAGCTTGTATAATCATTAAGCTAGGCAGAGGTGAACCCATAAAGGGCTCTAAAGAATAAATGTGCCTTAGTACTTGATAAAGAATAGAGACCCCAATAAGTTTTCTCTGTGCTTCATTATTTGGTAATCTCGGGAAAGTTACTTTTTTATTATTATTATTTTTTGAGATGGTGTCTTGTTCTGTTGCCCAGGCTGGAGTGCAGTGGTGCGATCTCCCCTCACTGCAACCTTTGCCTCCCGGGTTAAGCAATTCTCCTGCCTTGGGCTCCCGAGCAACTGGGATTACAGGCACCTGCCACCATACCCAGCTAATTGTTTTGTATTTTTAGTAGAGACAGGTTTTCACCATATTGCTGAGGCTGGTCTCACTCCTGACATCGTGATCCACCTGCCTTGCCCTCCCAAAGTGCTGGGATTACAGGCATGAGCCACCGCGCCTGGCCGTACTTTCTTTTAAATTACCTTATTTAAACTGAACAATTTGTACTCCAATGACCTGCAAGTGCAGGATCTTGGTCCAAATATTGTATTTAAAATATACCTGAAACATATGTTTCTAAAGATATCCCTGGTTGACTTAATGGTCATCAGATAAAAGCTTTTGCCTTAAATGCTTTTTATTGTGCACCTGAAAAGAATTTCAACCCATCACTAGGACCCTTCCTTCCCACCCTGGGAAGAACAAATCTCTTTTTCTCTGAAAGTTCCAGAAAGCCTCAGGTGACAAAGTTGCTACCTGTTACAGTTGGTTGCAGACGGGGTAGAACTTTTACTCTTTCTTTAATATTTAGTAGTTTTCATTGCTCAGTATTTAGTCATTTTCATTGCTACCTCCCCAGTTAAGGAGATTCATTAGTTTATGAAGCTAATCTCCCAAATCAAGAATGCTTACTCCATAAATTGAGGCACAATAATCAAGAAATCTTAAAAAGAGTCATTCCTACCAAGAAAATGTGTGTGCTCTCCCAAGCATACTGTGTTACAATTTTCTAAAATTTGGGCAAGTGTCTAAAATATTCCCAGAAAAATTCAGGAGTAAACATCAGTTTAGGAAAAACAACTGTTGAACTATATGGAACCAACATAAAAACTAAAATTACATTTATTCTGGAAATGGCAGCCAAATGAAAGGCACTGCCAGACCTTTGCAAGAGCAGTACTATGAGAGGAAATGAGTAAGAACAATCATCTCTGGGAAAGCATAGGAACATTTGCACACAGCTATCTACACAGACATATTAACCCATGGTCATCCACTCATGTTCCTCTATGTACTTGGATATTTGGATACCTCTAAAGTTCTCATTCCCAAGTTTAGCTATGTATTTTTATATGGGCTTATTCATTTAGATATTTTTCTGTATCAACCATTTGTACAAAACTCCCCACTCTGTAAAACATACAGACCAAACTGGCAGAACATAGATATTCACAACCAATAGGCTAATGGACAGCAGCCTTAAGCTCTTTTGTTTCCACCAGTTGTGTCCTAAGATTCACTTTATTTGTCCCAAACCTGAGAATAAAAACATAACAAATGAACTGCAATAAGAAATTTACTATTCCTATGAAAATCTGGTTAAAAGTATTAAAATATTTTGACAAAGGAAATAACTAAAAATGCTTCTGAATTCGATGTGGGTAAGAAAATTGTTAAAGATTAGGAAGTAAAATATTAACATTCTAGGTTAAGATTCTACACTCCATTTTCTTTAAAAGTGAGTTCTCTTTTAAAAAGTGGATATAGTAGTTTATGAATTTCAGCTGTAGGAGATACAAGACAAACAGTGACAAGTTCTAGCAGTAGATCCATTTCGAAAGACAAGGACTTGTAACAACTTTTATACCAAAACATTAAAGATGCACATTTTTATGTTTTAAGGTAAAAATATTTAAGGTATGTATACATGTTTTAAGGACTCCCTGCTTTAACCACAGTTTTCAATTAACCAGTTGCCCATTAGTCTGGACCTTATCGTAGAAAAACTCTCCTAATACAGGTAACTTACCTTGGTCCCAATCCACCAAGTGCTTGAGTCACCTACCAAAAAGACATACATCTTGCATGAAAGTGTAAAATCAAAGCTGATGTTTTAAGGAGGAATGGGAAAAATGGGGAGAGAATAATATAGCCAGTTTTATTCAGTTCTTAGATTTGGGTCAGTTTAGTTTTCAAATGCCAAAGTAAAGAGACAAATTGACTGCAAGATTCATTGCATTCAAATTAAGAAAAAATATAAAATGAAAAACGGGTTGCTTGGGCAAAGCACAGCTTTTTCTGATATCAAGAAAAATCTGATAAAAAGTGAGTCAATCCGGCAAAGTCGTTTGGATACTTACTATAGCTGAAATAAGGTACATTCACAAAATGTTTGAAAAGCTAAAAAGAACTTCATTATATGGCAGTATTTCATTGTAAATTTCCAACATGACCTTGTACTAACAGCAGCTCAGGTCTTGAGCACTTACCTTACCAGAAACAGGGTTCACGGCTTATGTGGATGATCTCATTCTGTCCTCACGGCACCCTTTTCACAGACGGGAGGTGGTATTATTAGCGCCATTTTAAAGAGGAGGAATCTGGGTCCCAGAGGCCAAGTAACTGGTCCAGGGTTGTACGGCTACCAAGAAGAAAACCAGCTCCAGCATGCTAAACCGCTTTCCAGCACGAGGCCGAACTTTGCCCTTCTCAAGTACTTGCAGTTCGTACTACCTAGCCTACTCCTTGGACAGCTTGCCGCAGCTGCTTCTGCTTGCAATTGTTCTCAAACCTGACTACACACACATTAGAATTACCTGGGAAGCTTTAAAAAACAAGCCTTTTGGTTCCACCCTA